>JAGKTI010015038.1:0-20949 GCA_018397915.1 Birgus latro | reverse complement strand
CGCTCAGACTTTCTCCTCCAATTCTACCTTAGACGATTCCGGTGCTGTTCCTCCATCACTTCCCCCCTCAGACTTCCTCATGACTGGCATTAAAATTTCTTCAGCTGATGTATTTTCTGCCATCACTGGCCTCAATATTAACAAGGCATATGGGCCTGATGGAGTCCCTCCTGTTGTCCTCAAAAACTGTGCTTCTGTGCTTATACCCTGCCTAGGTAAACTCTTTCGCCTTTGTCTGTCATCTTGTACCTTTCCTTCTTGCTGGAAGTTTGCTCTCAATCAGCCAGTCCCAAAGAAGGGTGACCATTCCCAACCCTCTAACTATTGTCCAGTTGCTTTAACATCCTGTGTCTCAAAAGTTTTCGAATCAGTTCTTAACAGAAAAATTTTAAAGCATCTTTCCTGCCACAACCTTCTTTCTGATCGTCAGTATGGGTTCCATCAGGGACGCTCCACTGGCGATCTTCTCACCTACCTTTCAGACTCCTGGTCATCCTCCTTTCAGGACTTTGGCGAAAGCTTTGCCATTGCACTTAACATCTCAAAGGCTTTCGATCGAGTCTGGCATAAATCTTTGATTTCCAAACTGCCCTCCTACGGTTTCAATCCTTCTATCTGTGCCTTCATCTCTAGCTTCCATTCTGGTCGTTCTATAGCTGATGTTGTAGACGGCCATTGTTCTTCTCCTAGACCTATCAACAGTGGTGTTCTTCAGGGCTCTGTCCTATCACCAACTCTCTTTCTTTTATTCATCAATGACCTTCTAAGCTGTACATCTAACCCTATCCACTCATATGCTGATGATTCCACCCTTCACCTTTCCATTCGGTTCCCGCAACGCCCATCTCAGCAGTTACTTCAGCAAACAAGGGATGAGGCTATGGCACACCTAATGTCTGACTTGGCTTATATCTCTGATTGGGGTAAAAATAATCTTGTTATTTTTAATGCATCAAAAACTCAGTTCTTACACTTATCAACCCGACAAAATCTTCCTCAGGATTACCCACTAATGTTTAATAATGTCCAGCTCAGTCCTGCATCATCCTTGAACATGCTAGGGGTTTCATTCTCTCGGGATTTGTCTTGGAAAGAACATATTACATCTCTTGTGAAATCTGCTTCCAAGAGATTAGGTGTGCTGGGCCGACTCCGAACTTTCTTTACCCCTGCACAGATGTTGACCTTGTACACGGGTTTTATTCGCCCGTGTATGGAGTACAACTCTCATGTGTGGGGAGGCTCCCCACATGCAGNCCATCTCAGCAGTTACTTCAGCAAACAAGGGATGAGGCTATGGCACACCTAATGTCTGACTTGGCTCATATCTCTGATTGGGGTAAAAATAATCTTGTTATTTTTAATGCATCAAAAACTCAGTTCTTACACTTACCAACCCAACAAAATCTTCCTCAGGATTACCCACTAATATTTAATAATGTCCAGCTCAGTCCTGCATCATCCTTGAACATGCTAGGGGTTTCATTCTCTCGGGATTTGTCTTGGAAAGAACATATTACATCTCTTGTGAAATCTGCTTCCAAGAGATTAGGTGTGCTGGGCCGACTCCGAACTTTCTTTACCCCTGCACAGATGTTGACCTTGTACATGGGTTTTATTCGCCCGCGTATGGAGTACAGCTCTCATGTGTGGGGAGGCTCCCCACATGCAGTTCTTCTCAATAGGGTGGAGTCAAAGGCTTTTTGTCTCATTAACTCTCCTCCTCTTACTGATTCCCTTTGTCTCTTCGCCGCACTGTTGCTTCTTTATCTCTCTTCTATCGCTACTTCAATGGTCACTGTTCCTCTGAACTGTCTGCTTGCATCCCTCCACCTCTACAATGGGCACATAGTACCCGTCTAGCAACAAACTCTCATCCCTTTTCTGTCCAACTCTCTAATGCAAGAGTTAACTGCTACTCCCAGTCCTTCATTTATGCAACTGGTCAACTCTAGAACTGTCTCCCTCTGTCTGTATTCCCTACTTCCTATGATCTCCAATCTTTCAAACGCAGTGTGTCCAGGCATCTCGAAATGAATGGATCTTGAATTTGGCTCTCTTTGGTATTGTTTTTGCTTTTTCTTTTAAGGAACAGTATGCAGGCCCTGGCCTTTGGTTCCTTCTTCCGTGCATTAAAAAAAAAAAAAAAAGATGTTGATATACCAAGTGACGATCCTCATGGGTTCTCTGCATCATTCATGAAAGTGCTGATGGAAAGGTATTTCAACAGGCATCACATTCTGTGTAATGATAACTATTACACTGCTCTGGCATTGACCAAGTATTTGCCTGACCACAGTACTGGGTCCTGTGGAACTGTTAGGGCCAACAGGAAGGATTTCCCAGTATTTCCAGTTAATACTGAGAAAGAAGCCCTTCTGACCAAGAAATGTGGCAACATGTCAGCCCTTCTCTGGCATGACAAGAGAGGGGTTAACATGTTGTCTGCAGTACATAGGGTGTGTTGGAGGAAACTGGGAAAACAGACAACAGGACTAGGGAACCCATGGTAAAGCCAGATGCTGTCAACTATTACAACACAATATCAACATGCGGCTTGTTGATAAATCAGATTTGTGAGGTTGATTGCCTACATAAGTCCTGCAGGTGGTACAAGAAGGCATTTTTACACCTTCTAGATATCACCGTCCTGAACAGTTACACTCTGTTCAAGGAGCTCGTCGGGAGACCTTTCTCTATGAGAGTTTGAGAAAGAGCTGGCACGTGAACTCCTTGAAGAATATTCAACTGAACAGGTGCGAGGTGCTAGGCGAGGGACAACGGCTACAGCGGACAGGCTCAGCTGTGCTGAGTATTTCCGGCAACACAAGCTGGTGGAGATTGGCTGTACTGCAGCAGGTTATCAGACCTACAGGTGATGCCATGTCTGTCACACGACCAAATGCTGTCCAACAGCACGAAAAGAGACCTCATACCAATGTGCAGAGTACAAGGTCCCCCTATGTCCTAAATGTTTTTCCAAGTATCACTACGAGTGTGAATACTGAGCAGGTAGGATAGTGTAAATACTGTTAACAAATGCACAGGTGTGTATATTATAAATAAGTAAAATGTTGGATATTATAAGTGATTTATAGTAAGATGGAGAGTGAAAGACTGACGAGGAGAGTGTATGTGAGTGAGGTGGAGGGGGCGAGAGGGAGGGGGAGGCTGAGGATGAGATGGAGGGATGGAGTGGAGAGGTATATGAGAGAGGGGGGTGTGAGTTGGAAGCGTGGTAGTGAAATGGCAGGGGACAGAGTGACATGGAGGTGATTAGTTTGTGGCCACCCCATGTGGGAGTAAAGCATCTGGCAATAGATAGATAGATAGATATAGTAAGTGCTTTTATATAAGTGTTTTATAACAAGTTCTACAAGTGCAGTGCAATAAGTGTTACTGTTTATTGGATATTGGTGAAAAAATTATTGGAAATAGTTTGCCTACCTGTTGGCTACCTGAAAGAAAACCACTTGTGAGTGCCCCAGAAAGAAATATACCTGCTTGACTATAAGATAATTATTTCACTCGATACTCAGGGAAATTATACTGAATATGAGCCTCAGTGTATCCTGCCTACTACCTGAAAGAAAACCACTTGAGCAGGCCAGAAATAAAATTACCTGTTTGGCTGTAACTAAATTATTTCACTCGATACTCAGGGAAATTGTGCTGAATATGAGCATCTTTGTATTTGTGATGCCAGGTACAAATAATGTAAGTTGTGTATAACATACAGTAGGCGCAGAAAGTGTTGACACCATCTTAAAAAAAGAAAACATTCTTGTGGTTAGCAAGGAGAAACAAATAAATTAACACTCACCATTGAATTTAGTATTTACTGGCATTCCCCTTCACCTTTATTATCTTCTTAAGGCGGAAGGTGTGTGCAAGATATTCACAGAAGAAATCTGTGCAGCATGTGAGGTGGTGTGTGGGGTGAAGAGAAGACGAAAGGGATTTCAGGGAACAGCATGGTGGACTGAAGAGGTGAGAGAGGCTGTGGCACAAAAGAAGAAACCATATAATGAGTGGATGAGGAACAGGGGCGACGAAGAAGCTGAGAGACGGATGAGAGAGTTATATGTAGTGAGGAGGAGAGAGGTGAAAAGATTAGTAAGAGAGAGTAAGAAGAGAGTGGATGAGGAATTTGGAAGGAATTTGACTGTAAAGTGGAGGGAATGTAAGAAAACATTCTGGAAGGAGGTGCCAACAAAGTCAGTGGGGGTGTGAAAGATAAAAATGGTAGATTACTAGTGGAGAAGGGAGAAAAAGTAAACAGATGGAGAGAACACTTTAATGAACTGTTGGACATAGAGAATGAAAGTAATGCAAGTATAAGTAGCTGGGGAATGGCAGGGAGAAGGAGGGTTGTGAGAAGAGAGGAAGAAATCGCCAGGATGGAAGTGGTGGAAGCATTGGAGAAAGTTAAAATGGGGAAAGCCCCAGGAATTGATGGAGTGTGTGGTGAACTGCTGAAGCATGGGGGAGAGATAGCAATAGAATGGATGTGGAAGGTGTGCAGATTGGCTTGGGAGGAGGGTAAAGTCCCAGAGGATTGGAAGTCAGGTATAATTATTCCTCTGTACAAAAGAAAAGGGGAAAAAGCAGTGTGTGGTAATCATAGGGGTGTTTGCCTTCTCAGTGTAATAGGAAAAATATATGGTACGATACTTATTGACAGAGTTAGGGAAATTACTGAGGAATTAGTTGCAGAAGAACAAGGAGGTTTTAGGACGGGAAGAGGTTGTGTAGACCAGATATTCATTCTTAGATCCTTAGTGGAAAAGTTTCTAGAGAAGGGCAAGAAGTTGTATGCAGCCTTCATGGATCTGGAGAAAGCATATGACAGGGTGGATAGACAAGGTTTGTGGAAGGTATTAAGAATATATGGAGTGGATGGGAAGTTGTTGAAGGCAGTGAAGAGTATGTATGAGGGTGCTAAGGTTGCAGTGCGTGTGGATGGCAAACTGAGTGAATGTTTCCATTTGAAGGTTTGATTGAAACAAGGATGTGTCATGTCTCCATGGTTGTTCAATCTGTATATGGATGGGGTTATAAAAGAGATACAAGGTCGGGCAGTGGATGTTGGAGCGGCCCTAGTGAGAGAGGGCACTGTTTGGAAACTCCCTGTACTGTTGTTTGCAGATACTGTGTTGTTGAGTGAAGACGAAGGGGAGCTGCAAGGCTTGGTAGATGAGTTTGGGAGAGTGTGTAAGAAACGGAATCTAAAGGTGAATGTAAGGAAGAGTAAAGTGATGGTCTTCGAGAGAAGTGAAGCCAGTGAATGTACAGTGAGATTGAATGGGAAGGATATGGAGAATGTGAGTGAATTTAAGTACTTGGGCAGTGTGATGAGTAAGGATGGAAGTCTGGAGGGTGAAGTGCTCGAAAGGGTTCCTCAGGGAAGGAAGGTTGCTGGTTCGTTGAAAGCAGTGATAAGAAACAGGGATGTGAGCATGGAAGTGAAAAAGTTGTTACATGACAGCATTGTGATACCAACTCTGACATATGGAAGTGAAGCTTGGACCCTGTTGGAAGGACAGAAGTCAAGAGTGAGAGCAGTGGAAATGAGTTATTTGAGAGGAGCATGTGGAGTCACATGGAGAGACAGACTAACAAATGAGGAAGTGAAGGAGTATTGTGGTGTGGTTGAGGATGTGATGGGAAGCGTTTGGAGAAGCACGTTAAGGTGGTTTGGGCATGTGGAGAGAGGAAGGAGAGTGAAAGACTGACGAGGAGAGTGTATGTGTGTATGTGAGTGAAGTGGAGGGGGCGAGAGGGAGGGGGAGGCCTAGGATGAGATGGAGGGATGGAGTGGAGAGGTATATAAGAGAGGGGGGTGTGAGTTGGGAGCATGGTAGTGAAATGGCATGGGACAGAGTGACATGGAGGCGATTTGTTTGTGGCCACCCCGTGCGGGATTGAGGCGTCTGGCAATAGGTAGATAGATAGACTTCTAAATCCTCATTCTCTGGTTACATTTTATTTACCTCATGCTTTGTGTCCCATATTTGAGTGCACAGGCTGTGAAAGAGGTGATTTTCTCAGTGATTACCATGTCTCTTACATATGTTCACTATATAGTCAACTGGTGAACATTTTTGCCTCACACACCTCTAAATCATAATTTCTCTGGTTATATTTTATTTACTTCACGCTTTGTGTCCCATACTTGAGTGCATAGGCTGTGAAAAGGTGATTTTCTTAGTACTATAATAATCATGTCTGCCTTAATCACCTCAAAATCATCATTTTTTGGTTAAAATTCGATTAATTCATGCTTTTTGCCATTTATTTATGTGAATGGGGTCTTAAGTGCTATGCATGTCCAGGAGGGAGGGAGGGAGGGAGGTGGTTTTCTGATTTAGGTTAGGTTAGGTTAGGTTAGGGTCAAGAATGACCGGTGCTGTTGGTGAACAGTGAACACCTTTGCCATACCTAACTCTTTTTCTGGAAACAATTTATTTATTTGATGCTTTCTATCCCATATTTTAGTGCATAAGATATGAGAAGTGATGATTTTCATAGTGATAGCCACGTTCGATACTTCCTTACACTAAGCTGCCAACTCGTGAACACCCCTGCCTTACTCACCTCAAATTCATCATTTTGGGGTTAAAATCCGATTAATTCATGCTTTGTTCCAATTATTTATGTGAATGGGGTCTTAATTAAGTGCTATGCATGTCCAGGAGGAGGTAGGTAGGTGGTTTTCTGATTTAGGTTAGGTTAGGTTAGGGTCAAGAATGACCGGTGCTGTTGGTGAACTGTGAACACTACCTAACTCTTTTTCTGGTAACAATTTATTTATCTGATGCTTTGTATCCCATATTTTAGTGCATAAGATATGAGAAATGATGATTTTCGTAGTGATAGCCACGTCCGATACTTACTTTCACTAAGCTGCCAACTCGTGAACACCCCTGCCTTACTCACCTCAAATTCATCATTTTTGGGTTAAAATTCGATTAATTCATGCTTTGTGCCAATTATTTATGTGAATGGGGTCTTAATTAAGTGCTATGAATGTCCAGGAGGGAGGTAGGTAGGTGGTTTTCTGATTTAGGTTAGGTTAGGTTAGGGTCAAGAATGACTAACTGGTGCTGTTGGTGAACAGTGAACACCTTTGCCATAACTAACTCCTTTTCTGGTAACAATTTATTTATTTGATGCTTTGTATCCCATATTTTAGTGCATAAGATGTGAGAAATGATGATTTTCATAGTGATTGCCACATCTGATACTTATTTACACTAAGCTGCCAACTCATAAACATCTATGCTCTACTTACCTCAAAATCATCATTTTTGGGTTAAAATTCAATGAATTCATGCTTTGTGTCCATTATTTAATGCATATTGTGTGAAAGAGGGTGATTTTCATAGTGATTTCCATGTCTGATACTTACTTACACTTGCTGGCAATTTGTAAGCACCTATGCCTTACTCACCTCTAAATCATCATTTTTTGGTTAAAATTCAGTTAATTCATGCTTTGTGTGCATTATTTATGTGAAAGGGGACTTAAATAAGTGCTATGCATGTCCAGTAGGGAGGTAGGTAAGTGGTTTTCTGATTTAGGTTAGGTTAGGTTAGGGTCATGAATGACCAGTGCTGGAGCTTGAGGGCCACTATCCGGACAAGACCACTGTCCGGACATGCCTTTGGCTCTATTTCGTTGGATAGTGGAGGGATTGCTATAAACAGTAAAACCTCGATATAACGGACTTCAGTAGACCGGAATTCACTTTTATCGGACTCGAGGAGCTACCGGACTAAACTCCTATATATCGGAAAAAGTCCGATATAGCCAGAAAGCAGTCCGGACTGCCTGACAACTTCAGCTATGTTCACCACAATAAGACAAGTAAAAGACATGTTTTTCAGTGCACAGTACAGTATTATTATACCATTTGAATAATGCAGTGAAGGTATAACACAGTACAATACTGCAATGGTGGTGAAAACTACCGATGCAATCCAGATTATTGTCTGATATATCGGAAAAAGTCTGGATTAGCAGGGGTAAGTCCGGATGTCGCTTTTATTGGAAAATCGCATATTTCGGACTGGCCTGAGCCCCAATTAGTCCGTTATAGTGAGGTCTTTCTGTATATAAAAAATAAGGTATTTGATAGTGCCATGCACCTGGAACTGGCTAATTATCATGGCAACATCCAACCTGCACTCGTTCGCTAATTTCCTCTGCTTTTTTTCCCTTGAAATATGCCGTATGAGCTACTCTCGTAATATAAATGTATATAAGAAAGGAAGGGAGAAGCCTGAGTGATATTTATATTCACCTGGAACTACCTAATTTATTATGTATTGTGTAGTTTTCCTACAACTTATTTCTTAGCACATACATTAGCAGCTGACATTTTCAACTCCTGGCTTCCGAGATAGTCAGTTTGCTCAGTTCGCTCTCGTCCTTCACGGTGAAATGACGCTCCTCCATTTCTGCTGCTTGTGCGCCTATTATAATAGGCCCTGTGGCCTCTACCCCTACTAAACATCGTGTGGGAAGCGGTAAAGGACTGTAGATATATATAAATGTAATAAAGTACTAGAAATAATAAAGTGTGAGTGTGTATATGAGTAAGAAATGACAGAATACCAGCGGCAAATTAGTGAGAGTGGGAGGCTCGTTCGCGCTCGTATTTTACATTGCTTTCACAGTTTTTTTTTTTTTTAGTATGGATTCCAAACTACTTGGAAACATTGGATAGTGTTTCTAGTGATAATATCTGGCAGTGGTATTCAGATTAGGGGATGTTGTGTAAAGTGGAGACTTAGTTACCCAACTTCAGAAGTCTCCACAAGTCCTACAGTAGTCGACGAGTGCTAAAAAAAACATCCCAGGAGAAAGCTGAAGGTATGTGCCATATGCATATTTAATTATAATATTCTAGGACTAATAACTGATTTTTGGCAAATATTTTTAAAAAGTCAGTCGGAGCGCGAATATCCCCGTGGGAATGACACGGTGTGCCTCCGACAACCCCGCGGTGTAGGGGTTAAAGGGCTGAATGAGCAGATGGGATGTGCGTACGCACCAGATGAATGGAGGCTCTTTTTCTGGCAGTTCGAAGAGAAGTTTGAAGTGTATGCTATTGCACAATGGCAACAAACTTGCCGCCATTCCTATCGGTCATTCATTCAACTTGAGAGAAACATACGACACAATGAAACTGGTTCTTGAAAAATCTAATACAGTGATCACAACTTGATGGTGTCCGGTGACTTGAAGGTGCTATAGATTTTTTTAGGGCAGCAAGGAGGATACACCAAATTTCATTGTTTTATTTGTCTCTGGGACAGCCGTGTGAAGAAGGAACACTGGATACAAAAGGAATGGCCATCCAGAGAACAGTTCACGTTTGGAGAGAACATCAAAAATGTACTCCTAGTTCAACCTCAGAAGATTCTGCTGCCCCACTACATATAAAATTAGATCTGATGAAACAATTTGTAAAAGCTCTTGAAAAGGAAAACACATGCTTCCAATACCTTTGCTTGACGTTCTCCGCACTTTTAGACGATAAACTCAAGGTGGGAATATTTGATGCCCCCCAAATGAGGTTGTTCATGAAGGACGAGGAATTAGTGAAATTCATGACACCACATGAAAAAGATTGCTTGACTGCATTTGCGAACGTAGTTTTGAATTTTCTTGGAAATGAGAAAACAGAAAACTATGAATCCATCATGGAAACTCTTGAGATTGTTGAGAGACTTGGGGGCAAACAAGAGCATGAAGGTGCATTTTTTGCACAGTCACATGAACTTTTTCGCAGAGAATCCTGGCGCAACTGGTGAAGAACAAGGTGAAAGGTATCACCAAGACATCAAGATGATGGAGCACAGATATCAAGGGAGATGGAATACCAACATGATGGCAGACTACAGCTGGTGCTTTCAGCACGACTGTTTGGACACTGAATACACTAGAAAATCTAAGAGAAGGAAATTCCAACCTTAGATCAACTGCCAGTGCTAATCAGTTGTCTTGAGAATCACATTTATGCATTTGTGGTAGCCATTCCAGTGAATTTACATTACAGTGCCATTTAATGCCAGCCATATTCCCTTTATTGCGTAAATGTATTCATGTGTTTTGTGAAAAATTTTGACGTTCTACATAATTTTTGAAAGTACATTCGAAATCACCTCTCTCGAATTGTGCGAAATCAGTATGAATCATTAAATCAGCAGAAAAATTTTTCCAAATGTAGACCAGTGGTAATATCAATCAGCACTGTCCATTTTCTAAAGAGGCCACGTCACTTACAACACGTGACCAGCTCTCGCAATTACAATAGGTCCACATCCTGACTTTTATCTTTCCGTGCCCTTAAGTTGTCCAAGTACTGGTACCTCACGTCATAGGTCCTGAGCAAGTTATTTCCAAAAGTTTCTTCCTGGTTCGTTCAAATAATTTTGGGAACCATGCCAAGTAGGGATACAGCACCATTATTTCTTTATAAATATCTCTTTTTGTTCTGTATTTGACTTGATTTGATTTCTCGTTACTGAAATTAATGTAGTATTTCTTTGTTTTAGACATAAAGGCAAAATACAGACTCTATATTGCTTTTAACAAAACATATTTCTTCGTAATTAAAAATTTCTCCCTGTTAAGTTTTAAAAACTTTACTCCAGTTCACATGCACACTCAACATCCTTTTTCAGTTATTGCAAGAAGCCTGTAACGTACAGCAACTAAGTAGGCCTGAATGGGGTTAGACTTCACAGTACTTTCAACATTTCGCTTGATTCTGAAGTACTGTAGCATTCTGTTAGTGATTAATATTATACTTGGCCAAACATCATCCTCCAGACTAGGAGAAAATAAATATATGATGAGATGCTAATTTAATATTAGCTTACCAATGGAGTACTCTGCTCTCAAAAGTCTATCTGTCTATTGCCAGATGCCATAATCCCATATGGGGTGGCCATTTGACTTTGAGTTATTTGTTTTACAGGGAGGGGCACTAATCCTCCACCAACCCACTTGTTGACACATAGGGAGCACATATGGTTTGGTTTTATGGATACCACCCAGTGTTGTAAATGGTTTCTTGGCTTACAGGAAGCCATTTGGCTTGTCACTGAATGTAAAGCTACCTGTAAGGGAAAGAAAAGCAATAAGAAGTACAGGAAAGATGGGAGAAATAGGAAGAGAGGAGGCCAGGAAGAGAAAAAGAATGATAAAGGCTAAGGAAGAAGTAGGCAGCACTACATCAAGTGAGTGGATGATGGTTGCCAAAAGTCAAAGTATCTAAATAATGGTATATGATGATGGATTAGTTACAATTATTGTTATACCTTAAGATGTTCGCCAGTTTTCGTAACATGTAAAATCAGTGCTATTCTAAGATCCGTCTTGTATTCTGATGTGTTGGTTTTGATTGTAGCCTGTTTTTATCCAAAGTTTCCTATAATATTCGCCTGATTATTGTTACTTTTTTTATGCACGGAAGAAGGAACCAATGGCCAGGAGCT
The DNA here is from genome assembly GCA_018397915.1 of Birgus latro. Classification (NCBI taxonomy): domain Eukaryota; kingdom Metazoa; phylum Arthropoda; class Malacostraca; order Decapoda; family Coenobitidae; genus Birgus; species Birgus latro. The sequence continues at coordinate 9,439 of JAGKTI010015038.1, read as the reverse complement.
CTCAGACTGTTCCTTCCAAGAAAAATATAAAAAATAAAAACAGTACGACAGAGAGCGAAATTCAAGAACCATTCATTTCGAGATGCCTGGACACACTGAGTTTGAAAAACTGGAGATCATAATAAGTAGGAAATACAGACAAAGGGAGACAGTTCCAGAGTTGACCTGTTGCATAAATGAAGGACTGGGAGTAACGGTTAACTCTTGCATTAGAGAGCTGGACAGAAAAGTGATGAGAGTTTCTTGCTAGATGTGAGCTACACTTCCGTCGTAGAGGTGGAGGGATGCAAGCAGACAGTTCAGAAGCAGTGACCATTGAAGTAGCAATAGAAAAGAGATAAAGATGCAACAGTGCAGTGAAAAGACGGAGGTTGAAGGGAGCCATAAGGGAGGAGAGTTAATGAGACGAAAAGCCTTTGACTCCACCTTGTTGAGAAGAGCTGTATGTGAGGAGCCTCCCCACACACAGGAGTTGGACTACACACGGGCAAATAAAACCCTCGTGTAAAGTCAACAACTGTGCAGGGGTAAAGAAGTACAGAGTCGGCATAGCACACTTAATCTCTTGGAAGCAGATTTTACAAGAGATATTATCTTTCCAAGATAAGGATGATGCAGGATTGAGCTGGATATTATTAAACATTAGTGGGTACTCCTGTGGAAGATTTTGTCGGGTTGATTGGTGTTGGAATTGTCTCTGATGCATTAAAAACAAGATTGCTTTCACCCCAGTCAGAGATGCAAGTCAAGTCAGACATTAGGTGTGCCATAGCCTCATCCCTTGTTTGTTGAAGTAACTGTTGTGATGGACGTTGCGAGAACCAGTTGGAAAGGCGAAGGATGGAATCATTAGCGTATGAGTGGATACGGTTAGATGTTCAGCTTGGAAGGCCATTGATGAATAAAAGGAAAAGAGTTGGTGATGGGATAGTGTCCCGAGGAACACCACTGTTGATAGATCTAGGAGGAAAACGGTGGCCATCTACAACAGCAGCTACAGAATGACCATAAAGGAAGCTAGAGATGAAGACACAGATAGAAGGATAGAAACCATAGAAGGGCAGTTTGGAAACTAAAGATTTATGCCAGACTCGTTCCAAAGCCTTTGAGATGTCAGTGCAATGGCAAAGCTTTCGCAAAAGTCCCGAAAGGAGGATGACTAGGAGTCTGAAAGGTAGGTGAGATCACCAATGGAGCATCCCTAACGGAACCCATACTGACTATCAGAGAGTAGGTTGTGATAGGAAGGTTCCTTTATTTTTATTTTTTTAATTTATTTATTTATTTTTTTTTTAAGAATTGACTCGAAAACTTTTGAAATACAGGATGTTAAAGCAACTGGACGATAGTTAGAGTGCTGGGAATGGTCACCCTTCACTGGGACAGGCTGAATGAAAGCAAAGTTCCAACAAGAGGGACAGGTACAAGTTGACAGAAAAAGGCGAAAGGGTTTACCTAGGCAGGTTGTAAGCACAGAAGCACAGTTCTTGAGGACAATAGGAGGGACCCCATCAGGCCCATACACCTTGTTAGTAGTGAGGCCAGTGATGGCTGAAATACATCAGCTGAAGAAATTTTAATGTCAGCCATGAGGAAGTCAGACAGGGGAAGTGATGAAGGAACAGCACTGGAATTTTCTGAGGTGGAATTGAAGGAGAAAGTTTGAGCGAAGAGATCTGCTTTATCAGTAAAACAAATAGCTTCAGAGCCATCAGAGTGGGAAGGAGGAGGGAAGGATAATGAGGTAAAGATGTTAGAAAGGTTTTTGGCTGGGTGACAGAAGGAGTGGGTAGAATTCGAGTTGGAGAATTGAGAGCATTTAGTATGGATGAAATTATTTTTAACAGAGCATAGAACATACTTAGCACGATTCCCGGCAGAAACATAAAAAGATGTAATTCAGGGATGGGTTAGCTCCAGTACCTTTCATAGGACCTCCTTGTTGTGGATAGCATCAGTACAAGTGTGATTAAACAAAGGCTTTTTTGCATTAGTCAAAGGACATGAGAAAAGAATGTATGCTTCCATGCCCAAGAAAATAACCTCAATAATGTGCATGGCACACTCAGATGGCTCTTGGCCATGGAAGCAATAATCATTCCAGGGAATAAGAAGTACTGCCTGAGGGCCTTCCAATCAGCAGCTCCAAAGTGCCTCAACCGATGTGTTTTTGGAGGGTCGACAGGCCATACTGGAGCGATAGGGTAGGTTAAGGTAATAAAGTTGTGATCGAAGGAGCTCAACGGAAAGGAAAGATTAACAGCTTATGCAGGGGGATTAGTTGTAAGGAAGAGGTCAGATATGATGGAACTCTCTCGAAGACGGTCAGGGATACGTGTAGTGTGCTGTACAAGCTGCACAAGGTCATTAAGGATAGAAAAGATGTAGGTTTGTTCACCAGGTGGATCAGTGAAAGGAGAAGAGAGCCAAAGGTGGTGGTGAACATTGAATCTCATACAGAACGGAGATTTCACAGAAAGGAGAAACGGATGGATGTGTTCCATCGTGGATGTAAGATAGCCAGAGAATTTTTCATAGCAGAATTAGGGGATAAGTAAACAGCACAGATATATTTAGTTAGAGACTGACAGAATAGCCAAAGCCAGAGAGTAGAGAATTCAGATAAATCAGGTTCAGGAACACAATATGCAAGATAAGTCGTTGCGTACATATTCACAACAGCCAACTTTGGCTTTGAAATGATTATAGTGAAAGTAGGTGGATACAGTGAAGAGTTTGCTATCAGTTGCCTCAGATAGCTGTGTCTCAGTTAAGAAGAGAAGGCAGGGTTTAGAGGAGCAGAGGTGGTGCTGAATAGAGAGACAATTATAGGAAAGATCAGGAATGTTGCAGAAATGAAGAAGAAGCGAGTCAGACTGTCGTTCCAGGCAACTCGTTGAGTTGTCACCAGGAGTGGGGCGGATGATGGTGGTGTGGGGGACTCCGAGGCTTGGTGCAATGACGCCATTTTTTTATTTTATTTAATTCTGAATAGGAAGTGTAGTGTGTAATGTTCATGTAGTTTGCTGTTGACGATTAGAGAAACTTGTAGTGGAGAGTATCCTGGCCTACTGTCCGTGTTACTGAAACACTGAAGAAGTACAGCAAAAGGGGATGGTCAGGAACTAGTCCTGAAGGCTGATGAAATGGGAGCTCCAACTCTCCCTGTCATCAGCTTTCCATCCACCATGGGAGTACTGCCCTGCTTGACTGGTGCTACAGTCTACTCCCACGAACATGACACATGGAGACATGAGATTTTTGTTCTTTCCAGATTCATTTCCCATACCTCACTGGTAGAGTAAGATGGCACTGTGGCGTAACATCCTCTCCATAGCACTTCTTCATGACATGCACGATATTACAGTATTGTTTCAACTAGCACTGAGAAGGAAAAGATGATAGTTTAATGTCCAGTTAAAGTAAACAAATCACAAATGATAGTAGAAGAAACATGTCTGAAAGTTGCTAAAATATCAACAGACTGAGTTGACACCAAATACTGTATATATGGGCAGCGCTCTATTGCGTTTCAGTAAATTCTGGGTTGTTGCTGTGGTCCTGTATTCCTCTGTAATAGAGCTGTAACCAAACCACTTCTCTGAACCGACATAACGTCAGTTTCAGCATTTTTACCGATACAGCATATGCTCCCTGGCTAAGGAAACAGTGTCATTTGTTTTGTAACTTATATGTGTGTGCTGATCATCTAGCTTCTTGCCTGAGGTGCCATTAAATAAGCTGAGAAATTTTGCTCCCCAGGACCCCACCCAATGGCCCTGAGTGAAATTAGATGGCATCAAATCATTTAGACATCTCTTTGATTTGAGCTATAGTGGATTAGCTCACCTCTCCATCCCGAGATCTCCCTCAGCCATACCACAAAGGCGACAGTAAGTATTAAGAAACACATTACTTTTTACAAGTATTTTTGAGAGATGCTGGTGAGTGCCACAGACATTTATTTCTCTTCGTCTGAGTAACACTATATAATCCAACCAATGTATATAAATAAATATTTCCTAGGCTTGCCCTGTTATGTTCAAAAGCTATTAAATTAGGGTATCTTAAACTCTTTGGCCTTTTTTATGAAACTTCATCTTACAGTTTATTCAGTAATATCCAAACTCCTTTCTAGAATACCTACAGGAAGTAAACAGTAACAGGCCTAGATAAATCTATTTTGTTGAAAACATCTGTATTACTGTAATTAAAACTTTTTTCTATACATTTAAAATTTATTTTTGATAAGGTTAGTTGATGTATCTAAAGGCAAAAGTAAAGAAAAAAAAATCTACGGAAATACCATTTGAAGACAAAACTTGACTGAAATCTCATTTGCTTCAGTAATATTTGCAAGTTTCAAATTTCATTTTTAAAAACTAAAACAGCTAACGCTCTATCTTAAATAACTCTCTCCGAAGAGAGTGTTTTATAACATTACCTTGCCCAGTCAACAAGGTAAATATTTTTATCCCACAGGAACCAAGGCAGTGGAGCTTCCTTACTTCACAGTGTTGCACTTATAGTAACTATAAGTTTCTAGATGCATATCGGACTGAAAAGGGCATGGTCTCTGGTGACCGGGCTTCACTTACTGGTTTACTGGCTGAGCGGGAATCTGGCCATGAGCGTCAGCAAGTTCCTGCAAGAGCATGAAAGAATTCTACAGTTTGAGAAGAACATGATTCTTGGTAAGTTCCTTCTGACGCTGTAATACGTGAAATGCTTACGCATTTCTTTAATGACACACACACTGGGGGGGGAGGGGGAGGGGAAAGGAATGCTGCAAATACTTCAGGACTGCAAACCCAAGGAGAAGAATGTGGGAAGAACACAAGCCTGTCAGCCACTGAGTGAGTTGAGGTATAGACTTGACGAATGTCCTCTGGCATCTCCCACTAGCTGTGAAATTCTGTTTAGGACAGACTGGGTCCAAAGGAAGTATCTTTCGGATATAAGATTCATTTATTTGAATAAAAAAATGACAGAATCAAGGCTGAAATCGACAAAGTGAAGCTTAATCCTAAATATACAAGCAAATTAGATTAATAAATAAAGTAAGAGAGAGAGAGAGAGAGAGAGAGAGAGAGAGAGAGAGAGAGAGAGATTTTCCAAAGGAGAATAACATCCATTGAGCTATTATTTGCATATTATTATTGTACAGTACTGCATCACGTAATATGCATCTCTAACTGTTGCAGTATGTTGTAATCACTACTCAACAAGGAATTTAAATATGTAAAACTACTTAAGTAAAATAACTGCATTAATATATGTATATATTTCAGTATTTCCTGGATAGCCCATAACTTTGGCGTCATTAAGAATTCCACAGCCGTGACCTATTTGTCGGTCTCCTCATTATTTTTTGTTAACACACACACACACACACACACACACACACCTCAAAGAGCTTGGTCGTAGGTACTTGTAGGGAGACAGGGAGGTCGATTGTAGATTGTCGAAGCACTGTCAGAATAAAGTTGTGAGACGTAGTATGGCTCAAACTTGTTGCTGCTTATTAAAATGGTGTGTTGTCAGCTAGAGTGAATAGGTAGGTCTCTCTCGCTCTTCCTCACCTTCCCCCTTTGCTTATCACCGAGGTGAGTTAGAGAACTCTTGGGTTATGAAGTTTATTGTACAGTTATTTCGAATTATGATTTATTGCGTAACGTAGCGTGACAGCAAAGCCTCCTAGCTGACCCTTGTGTTTTCAGCCCTTCTCTCCAACCCCTTCTGACCTGAAGGGAATCTCTTCGACATTATATACAGCTTGGAGAGGAAGTGTGTGTGATGTAGTGTCTGGTAGATTTCCATTCATGTGGACTGACCACCTAGACCTGGTTACCCCACATGTTTGAATACGTCATGAAATTCTTGGTCGTCTGGACTACAAAGAGATTGTTTGAGATACGTCATATGTTAAGCATTCTTGACGGTCTGGGACAACAAGATTGTGGATAAACATTATGTGGATTGACATTCCTAGTGAGAAGCTGTTGTAGCAATTTTTTTTAGCAGAGGTTGCTACTTGCTCGCCCGCTAGTGTGTAGCGCCTTACGAATGTGAGCTAGTTACCTGTGTAGCGCTTTAGCGAGTGTGGTAATTCGCTACTTTATATGTCCGATACTCACAATGGGGATTGATATTAAACTCAGTCCGGAGGAGAGAAGCATGTATTAACCTAATGTATTAACACTGTATCCAACACATTCATAATTGGTTCATAGGGGAGAAATACATAGTATTTGAACTGAAGCAAGTACTGTGACTGCAGTTATTGAGAGAGGGGTGGATATGTAAACTCCGTAGTTGGTGGGACAGGAAGTTGTTGTAAGGACTTTAGCGTTTCCGTGGTGTGTATGTGTATGCGAGGGGCACAGATGTTGCCCGGACGGGAACGGGGTCAGGTGTGGGAAGCAGCCCTCAAGCAATGCCCCAGGCGCTTTTGTACACATGATGCTCACATAGGCCTCTAGTGCTGTGTGCACCTGACTAGGTCAACTGTGATTGGGCAGCTAGACGTTTGGTTGTAGGCAATTGGAAGACGCACCTCCCGGCGTGGCTTATGTGTGACCTGATTGGATTAGGCACCAGCGACACCCTCGGCGTGGGTTTGTGGTTTTAGGAGGGTCACCGGGTCACCTCAGCCACGGTGCCGTGTGCAAGGTGTGGAGGAAATGTGGTGATCACGTATGGGGGCTGTGTGGTGCAAAGTAAGGCAGTGTGGTGCACAGTAAGTGCGCTACACTGTGTATGTCTCCAGCAGACACTGCATCCTGCACATTGTGTTATGAGGTATATACTAGTGCCTATATAATGATTGCATATCGCTTTGTCACGCAGAGCTTATGTACCAATGACAGTAAATATTGTCCTAATATGTCAATGCATACTATGTACACATTACAGTCAGCTTGTAAGCTAAATTAAATACATAGTATTGTAAAAGTAACATAATTGTGATAATACAGTGATTATAATTGTAGTCATTGTAGTACTGTAATATTATTATAACATAATAAAATTGTACATGTATAATAGATATATACTGTAAATATAATAGCAATATTAAAATACTGTAATACAATGGCAAGTCTACTGTAGTCAGTTATACAATATACAGTATATGAGAAGGACCTATTGTATACCGTAGGATCTTGCCAATAACGATCTCGACAATAACATTTTCAGCAGTAACGGTAAGTTGAATAGATATCCAGTTTCCATAATAATGTTTGGATTAACTCGATTAACGGTTATTTTGTGGGAAATGTCTGAGCGCATCTTGGATAGCCAGCCCACGGCCTGCCTCAGTGTTCCGTGGAACGTCGCTGTGATGAGAAGCGTTTATTTGCTTATTTCCTTGCTCCTCATTCCCTCTCAGAACGCTGAGCACGTGGTTCCAAACTAACCTTAGTTATGACTAAGCACTTAGCACACTGAAAGTGCTATGAACACAAGAAAAGCATTTATTCCAAAGGAAAATTTAAAGATGTTGGATGAAGTGGTGTACGATGTGCAAACAATCAGAAAGATACAATGAGTCAGGTGTTTACGATGTGGACAGTTTCTTTGTTGGGGAAAAAAAAAAAGTTAATGATGAAGGAGTAGTAAAATTCGTGTTTTTGCCTGTGGTGCAACGTGTGAAAAAAAAAAAAAAGGGCTTTGTGCCCATATTTATGAAGTGATGGTCTTTAGTAGAGAAAATTCGGCTCTTAAGGTGCGTGTAGACACTATGTGTTGACGTAAATAGTTAGGTAAGATAATGATGTGAGTTCAGTTCTTGTGAATTACTGTATACTGTCATATGAATTATACTGCTTGGCTGACTTGTTTATTATTCATGATTACTGCATTTGTGTGTATCTGAGAAGTGAGAAGTATGCAGTCAGTCCATGCTGACAACTTCAGTACTGTATAGTATGCCGAAGCACTTAGCACCCTGAAAGTGCTGTGAACACAAGAAAAGCATTTATTCCAAAGGAAAACTTAAAATTGTTGGATGAAGTGGCGTATGGTGTGCAAACGATCAGATAGATACAATGAGTCGGGTGTGTTTACGATGTGGACAGTTTCTTTGTCGGGAGAAAAAAAAAAGTTAATTATGAAGGAGTAGTAAAATTCATGTTTTCGCCTGTGGTGCAACGAGTGTGGGGAAAAAAAAATAAAAGGCTTTGTGCCCAAATTTTGTTATGAACTGACGGTCTTTAGTAGAGAAAATTCGGCTTTTATGGTATGTGAAGACACTATGTGTTGATGTAAATAGGTAAGATAATGATGTGAGTTCAGTTCTTGTGAATTACTGTATACTGTCGTACAAATTATACTGCTTGGCTGACTTGTCTATTATTCATGATTACATTTGTGTGTATCTGAGAAGTGAGAAGTATGCAATCAGTCCATGCTGATAACTTTAGTACTGTATAGTTCTTTTTTTTCCTTTATTGTTATGACTAATGACTTTCAAAGACAGTTTCACTTTTTTTTTTTTCTGTTTGTTTTGGTGAGTGCGCCGAAAATGATTCTTGGCGAAATATGCATGATGCATCCAAGGCCATTATTCACATTTTGATCAGGTCAGAAGTTTTTGCATGATTGATGATGAGGACTTTCAAGAGGCTTTGCGGCAATCCTTGGTGGTTAAAATATTTATGGGGAGTATTAGGGGGTAAAACTAGTCAGTTAGGTTAGGTTAGAATGTACTGATGTGTTAGGTCAGCGAGTATCGTATGTAAACACACGTCTTGGGTGTCTTACGGTAGACATACAGTAATCCCTCCATTATTTGACACAATAGAGCCAAAGGCATGTTCGGATAGTGGTCTTGTCCGAATATTGGGCCCTAAAGCTCCAGCACTGGTCATTCATGACCCTAACCTAACCTAACCTAACCTAAATCAGAAAACTACCTTCCTACCTCCCTACCGGACATGTATAGCACTTATTTAGGTCCCTTTTCACTTAAATAATGCACACAAAGCATGAATTAATTGAATTTTAACCAAAAAATGATGATTTAGAGGTGAGTGAGGCATAGGTGGTCAGAACTTGCCACCATAGTATAAGTAAGTATCGGACATGGAAATCATCTTTTCTCACATTTTATGCACTAAATTATTGGATACAAAGCATCAGATACAGTAAATGATGTAAATTGTTACCAGAAAAATGGTTAGGTTAGGTTAGGTTAGGTTAGGTTATGACCAAACATAAAATTCACTGGCATTCACCTTTTTCATAGCTGGTGCACTTAAAAACCATGCATGAAAAAATTAAACTGAAAGCAGGAAATTATGATTAACATTTAGGGAAATTTTTTAACACATTTACAGCTTGCTAAAAACAGGTTAGACATGAAAATCTTTATGGTAATCATCTTGCACAATAATCAAAGGCATTCACCTTTTTCATAGCTGGTGCACTTAAAACCATG
>JAGKTI010015037.1:0-20949 GCA_018397915.1 Birgus latro | reverse complement strand
GTGATGATATCTAGGGTAGGTGGTGGTACAATCAGAGAAGAGGGAGACTGGCCATGTGCAGTTTGCCACAAGGGTGTGGGAAGCAATTCCATCTTGTGTAGTGTTTGTGATAAGTGGGTGCACAAGAGATGTAGTGGTATTAGAGGTAGACTGCGAGATGATGCTGATTTCATGTGTGCGGCGTGTCGGGGAGAGCAGGTGGAGATTGTTAGGCGTGAGAGGGTTGAACTTGCAGGTGAGTCTCTTGAGTGTGTGGAGGAGTTTCATTATTTGGGAGACATGTTATGTGCCGGAGGTGGGGCTGGAGTTAGCTCGGTTGCTAGGGTGAGAAGTGGTTGGAAGAAGTTCAGGGAGCTGTTGCCTCTCCTGACATTGAGAGGACTCTCCTTACGTGCTAAGGGGTCTTTGTATGCAGCATGTGTTAGGAGTGTGATGCTGTTTGGTAGTGAAACCTGGGCAGTAAAGGAAGAGGATATTCGCAGGTTTAAACGTACAGAAATGACAATGATTAGGTGGATGTGCAGTGCGTCCCTGCGTGCAAGGCCTGGGGGGGCTGGGTTTACGATGGAAGAGTTGAGAGGTAGGATGGGACTGGAGTGTATTGGTGTTGTGATGAGGAGATGTAGGCTGAGGTGGTTTGGACATGTGGAGAGGATGGGGGATGATAATTAGGTACAGAGGGTGAGAGGTGTTAATATTGGGGGAGGGGTTGGGAGGGGTAGACCGAGAAAGACATGGGACGAGGTCATTAAGTGTGACTTAAGGGTTAAGGGACTGAACAGGGAGGCTGCCAGGGATCGAGCAGCGTGGAGAGCCGCCATTAGGTGACCAAGGCAGACGCATGCAAGCATGTTGGAGCCTTCAAAAACGAAACGAAACGAAATGAAGGTTAGAAATCAACGATTTCTTGAATACATGAACCAGATATTATGTGCTTTGTAGAGACCAAGTTAAGAGAGGATATTGATATCCATATGGGAGATGGTAAATACAAACTGCGGAGAAGAGACAGAAAAGAAAAAACAGGATGAGAAGTGATGACAGAAGTGAAGAACAACATAAATGTGGGTACTGTGGAAATGGGAGAGGGTAAGGCTGAAGTGATAAACATGAAATAAGAAACTGGAGAGAATGGCAGGAGAGACATGGCAGTAGTATATGTTCCCCTAGCCAAGGGCATGGAATGTCGATGAATACCAGTTGTCAGACATGGTTATTTATCTATAGAAAGTGATTGAGAAAAGCAACAACATAATTCTGATGGGTGATTTTAATTGTAAAGAGGTGAACTGGGAGGAATGGGACTCAGGAGGCAATGAAGATTCATGGGGCACTATACTGTTAGATATAGCAATGAATAATGTAATGACCCAGTGGGTCAAAGAAGAGGAAAGATTCAGAAGTGATGACACACCAGCGAGAGTAGATTTACTGCTAACTACAGAACCTGACATAAGTGAATCTTTGATATATCTGTGTCCTACAGGAAAAAGTGATCAAGTGGTCATTGAGTTCCAGATGATAAAAGGGAATGTGGTGGCATGAAATGAGCTTTGTAGGCAGGAAAGGTATAACTTTGGGAAAGCAAACTTTACAGGATAAAGGAAATTTTTCAAAGATGTGGATTGGAAAAAATTCAGAGAAACATGAGAGACACAGAGGAAGTGTGATATCTTTCTCCTCTATAATTTGGGAGTGGAAAAATATGTGCCAAGAGTAGGTGGGAAAGAAAACAGGAAAAAGGACTGGTTTAACAGAGAGTGCATAACAGCAAAAAAAGAGAGGGACATTGCATGGAACAACTGGTGAAAGAGAGGTAATACTAGAACAAATGAAGAATACAGAAGCACTAGAAATGAACATACAAGAATATGCAGAGAGGAAGAAAAGAACTTTGAAAAAGGTATAATTGACAAATGTAAAAAACACCCAAAACTGTTTTATAGATTTGTCAATGGCAAACTAAAACAACAGGAAGGAATCACTAAACTGAAAGTAGATGGAGAGATCTATAAAGATGCAGCAATGCAAGCTGAAATAATGAACAAATGTTTCCAATCGGTTTTCACTAAAGAAAGGGATTTTGTGGAGGGGTAGGGAGTGACTAGAAATGTAGTGATAAAAGATATAAAAGTGGATGTGCTTGCTATGCTGTATGCTTTTTCAAGATCCATAAATGCTCTAACTATCTTAAAACTCTTCTCACAGGTCGTTTCCACTATCTGTATCACTGCAAATATATGATCCACATATCCTCTACCACTCCTAAGATCAACCCATTTGTCATTCACCAGGCCTTCTGGTAGATCCTTTACTTTCTCCATGATGATTCTTCCATATACTGTACCTATCCTTCAACACTCAATGAGATTTATGCCATGATAATTTCAGCACTCACTTTATTTCCCCTTATTCATTTACAAGGGTACAATCACTGCCTTTTATCACTCTGCATGTACAGTTTCACTCATCCATGACTTCTTACATATCATAAACAAAAACTTCATTCCACTCTCTCCACTACTCTTACTCATCTCTGCATACACCTCACCAGTATCTGTTTCTTTCCCATTCTTCAGGTGTATCACCGCAATCGTCACATATCCCAATGTCATGCTTCCTGGCATTACAATCCTTCTCTCGGGCCCCTGAATTCTATCTCCCTCGTGAGGACAGGGTCCATTTCTTTACTTTCATTTCTAGTTCTTTGTGCTGTGGGATGTAACTTTGGACTCCAATTTAATAAAATTCACAGAATTTTCTATAAATAACCTTTCACAGAATTTTCTATAAATAACCTTTCACAGAATTTTCTATAAATAACATTTAAATCTGGCCCTCTAAGCTCCTTTTCCCAATCTATTTCTAAGAAGTACTTCTTTAGGTCATGGTAGTTGCCCTTTTTGTAGTATAGGCTCTTTTTGTAACTCTCATTACTGTTAACAATGTCATATGCAATCCTGAAGCTGCAATTTAATACCGCATGGTTGCTTTTGCCGAACAGAGGGTGATATATTGTGTCAATATCATTTTCTTGCCTAGTAAATATGAGACCTAGTCCCAATGGATCATCATGTCCTCTTTTCTGGTGTTTTTCTTTACATGTTGTATTAGGAAAAACTCCTGGACAAGACCCAGGAGCTTTTGGTCACAACAGCATTCATGGCTTCTTACATCTGGAGTATTCCAATTTATATTTGTACTGAAATCTCCACTTAATATAATTCTTTCAGATTTCTCCTTCATTCTATGTAGTAATGCTCTTAAACTCTGAACTGTACTCTCTGCCAGGTCTTCAGATTCATCTCTTTCCCAAGAGTTTGTTTTGGGTGGCATGTATAAATTAGCCACAATTACTTTCCCTTCAGATGTGTTAATCTCTACTCCAATTAGTTCTACTTGTGAGGGTATATCTAGTTCTACTTCTTTGACTTGTAGCTTTTCTTTGTTAATATCGTAATTCCTCCTCCTTTTTCTAAATTCCTATCTCTTCTCTATTTGTATTCCTCTAAGTTTAGAGAATCGTTCGACATCCTTGAGGTTAATTTTATTTCAGTTAAGCAAATAATATGTTGTTCCTTTTCTTTGGTACAGTCTTTCATTTCTAATAATTTAGAGACCATTCCATCTACATCTGAGTACAGCAATCATCTTGTTTACATACTTACCATAGCTTGAGTGTACTACCTTCCTTCTTTTTATTCCCTGTTCGTTATGTACCATTATCGTGCCTGCAATCCAATAACTCTGTCATCTCTAATCTTTCCTCGTTCTTTGTTTTTGCTTCCTCCCTTCTCTCCTTCAGTGCTTCCAATTCCTGTTGAGTTAGGCATCTTTTTATCCATACTTTTTAAAATTTCTCATCTTCCATGAGTTTGTTAGCATTTTTAAAATAATTCCTCTACAGTGTTTGCACGCTGGAAGGTTACTTTCAGTGGCCTTGACTTACTTCTCTCATATTTCCCTAGCCTTTTATGTTCTTCTATATCTATATCACAGATATCCTCTAATACTTGCTTTAGTATGAGTATGTTCATTATATTTTCCATCTCCTTTCTCTCCCTTGAGATCTACTTTTTATCTCTTGTTCACCAATACCACTGATTACTATAGATCTGTTAATCTCTACAGCTTCCCTGCCTAGTTTTGGGTTGTCTTTTATTATTTATTTTACTTCCTCTCATGCATTTTTCTTCTACCTTTGCATCTAAATCATTCTTTACTTTCACCATTTCAGGATACGTAGTTTGTACGTAAACTTTGTAATTTCTCACCATATCATTTACCTGTGTTATATTCTCTTCAGTATTACTACTTTGGTCTGTAAGACTGCTTGTTTGCCTGATATTCTCCGTATCATTTCTGAAATCATCTATAATTCTCTCACGGCTGACAACTGTACATCCCATTTCACCAGCCTTTGTTCTCAGTGAATTTATCTCTGCTGACAGTTCATCTAATGTTGTGGCTTTTATGTTTATTTCCTTTATTAATTCTTCATTTTTTCCCTTCTGTCTGTGTAGCTCATTCTTGATTTCATCAACTTCCAATTGAAAAGTTCTCTCTAGTCTATTTACTTTTTTCAACAAGGACCGAACAAGGGACTTTTTACGGACTGCAATGTGGAACGTAAGGGGTATAAATGATGAGGTGAAAGAAAGAGAGATTGTACAGGTGCTTGAGGGTGCAAAAGTGGATATATGTGGACTAACTGAACCTAAATGGGGAGATGAGAGTGTAAGAAAATGGGAGTATGGATGGGGTATACGCACGGGAGTAGGTGAGAATGAGAGGGCAAAAGCAGGAGTGCGTATTGCTGTACCAGATGGAAGGAGAATATAAGAGCATATGGATCAGTTGGCGCAAGGATTGTGTGGGTAAGAGTGAAAGTTGGACTACAAATGTGGGTGACTGAGTGCGTGTATGCACCAACGCAAGATCGTGTACGTAGAGTGAGAGAAGAGTTTTGGAAAAATGTGGAAGCGTGCTTGGAAAAGTTTGAAAAGAATGAGAGGGTGTTTTTGATTGGAGATATGAATGGAAAAGTAGGGAATGTGAAGGTGGATGGAGTGGTTGGTGAGTGGGGTGTGCCTGCAGAGGTGGATGAGAATGACAGTGCTTTAGTGGACATTTGTGCCGGGAGGGGGTTGGTGATAGCTAATACCCTCTTCAGGCATAAAATGATCCATAGGTATACTTGGCGAGTGATGAGAAGGGTGGATGGTGAACTGAATGAGTGGAAGGCAGTGACTGATTATGTGTGTGTGGATGAAAGGATGAGAAAGTGTATAATGGCAAGAGTGTATAGAGGTTGGGGGAGTGGACTTTCTGACCACCACTTGCTGGCGGTCAGAATCAAGGTTGAAACAAAATGGAGGAAGAGAAGAAGGGAAGGACACGAGGAAGTAGTTCTTACAAGGAGGGTAGAAAAGTTACAAGAGGATGGAATAAAGGCAAAATATAAAAGGGAAGTGGAGGAGCGATTGGGTAAATATAGATTGCAGCAAATGGGGGACATGGAAGGTGTGCAAAATATTCACAGAAGAAATCTATGCACCATGTGAGGTGGTGTGTGGGGTGAAGAGAAGACGAAAGGGGGTTCAAGGAACAGCATGGTGGACTGAAGAGGTGATAGAGGCTGTGGCACAAAAGAAGAAAGCATACAATGAGTGGATGAGGAGCAGGGGCATCAAAGAAGTTGAGAGATGGAAGAAAGAGTTATATGTAGAGAGGAGGAGAGAGGTGAAAAGATGAGTAAGAGAGAGTAAGAAGAGAATGGATGAGGAATTTGGAAGGAATTTGAATGTAGAGTGGAGGGAATGTAAGAAAATGTTCTGGAAAGAGGTAAAGAGAGTTAGACAGGGTGCCAACGAAGTTAGTAGGGGAGTGAAAGATGAAAATGGTTGATTACTAGTGGAGAAGGGAGAGAAAATGAACAGATGGAGAGAACACTTTAATGAATTGCTGAACACAGAGAATGAAAGTAATGCAAGTGTAAGTGGCTGGGGAACGGCTGGCAGAAGGAGGGATGTGGGAAGAGAGTAAGACATCAGTAGGATGGAAGTTGTGGAAGCAAGGAAGAAAGTTAAAATGGGGAAAGCCCCAGGAATTGATGGAGTGTGCTGTAAAATGCTGAAGTATGGGGGAGAGATAGTAACAGAATGGATCTGGAAGATGTGCAGAATGGCCTGGGAGGAAGGTAGAGTCCCGGAGAATTGTAAGCCAGGTATAATTATTCCCCTGTACAAAAGAAAAGGGGAAAAAGAAGTGTGTGGTAATCATTGGGGCATTTGCCTTCTTAGTGTAAAAAGAAAGATATATGGTAGGATACTTACTGACAGAGTTAGGGAAATAACAGAGGAATTAGTTGGAGAAGAACAGGGAGGTTTCAGGAAGGGAAGAGGTTGTGTAGATCAGATATTCATTCTTAGATCTTTAGTGGAAAAGTTTCTAGAGAAGGGAAAGATATTGTATGCAGCCTTCATGGATTTGGAGAAAGCATATGACAGGGTGGATAGACAAGGACTGTGGGAAGTATTAAGAATATGTGGAGTAGATGGGAAGTTGTTGGAGGCTGTGAAGAGTATGTATGAGGGTGCTAAGGCTGCAGTGAGTGTGGATGGCTAACTGAGTGAATTTTTCCATTTGAAGGTTGGATTGAAACAAGGATGTGTCATGTCTCCATGGTTGTTCAATCTGTATATGGATGAGGTTATAAAAGAGATACAAGGTTGGGCAGTGGATGTTGGAGTGGCCCTAGTGAGAGAGGGCAGTGTTTGGAAACTCCCTGTACTGTTGTTTGCAGATGATACTGTACTGCTGAGTGACGACAAAGGGGAGCTGCAAGGCTTGGTAAATGAGTCTGGTAGAGTGTATAAGAAACAGAATCTAAAGGTGAATGTAGGGAAGAGTAAAATGATGGTCTTCGAGAGAGGTGAAGTCAGTGAATGTACAGTGACACTGGATGGTGAGGATATGGAGAATGTGAGTTCATTTAAGTACTTGGGTAGTGTGATGAGTAAGGATGGAATTCTGGAGGGTGAAATGCTTGAAAGGGTGCAGCAGGGAAGATAGGTTGCTGGTTCCTTGAAAGCAGTGATAAGAAACAGGGAAGTGAGCATGGAAGTGAAAAAGCTACTACATGACAGTATTGTGATACCAACTTTAACATATGGATGTGAAGCTTGGACCCTGTTGGAGGGACAGAAGTCAAGAATGAGAGCAGTGGAAATGAGTTACTGTATTTGAGAGGAGCATGTGGAGTCACATGGAGAGACAGACTGACAAATGAGGAAGTGAGGGAGTGGTGTGGTGTGGATGTGATAGGAAGCGTTAGGAGAAACACATTAAGGTGGTTTGGGCATTTGGAGAGGATGGAGAGTGAGAGATTGATGAGGAGAATGTATGTGAGTGAGGTGGATGAGGGGAGAGGGAGGGGGAGGCCGAGGATGAGATGGAGGGATGGAGTGGAGAGCTATATGAAAGAGGGGAGTGTGAGCTGGGAGCAGGGAAGTGAAATGGCGGGGGATAGAGTGACATGGAGGCAATTTGTTTGTGGCCACCCTGTACAGGATTAAGACGTCTGGCAATAGACAGATAGACAGACAGAACTTATTGGAAGTTTCCTTTTCAACCAGTTCTGGGTAGAAGTCATCATCCTATTTTTTACTTTTGTCCCTTTTCTTAGCACCTTCTAAAAGCATCTTTCCAAAATATGGAGCCATCTAAAAGAAAAAATAATCTCTACTTACAGCAGTTGCATCACTGTGCTCGTCTTGGTGCTGTCTAGCTGATGTAAGGAAACGCAGCACGTTCCTTGACACTGATTTATAGATGTTTACTTACTTTAGACTACACTTTCTTTGCTATTACTTGTTTTACTATGTTGGATCATCACTTAAATTGGCCTAAACCACCTTGACCCATATACAGATACAACTTAGGTATCTCCAGAGCAGAGCTCAGTGATACTCATCCAACACATGTGTTGTCTGTGTGTGTGTGTGTGTGTGTGTGTGTGTGTGTGTGTGTGTGTGTGTGTGTGTGTATATGTGTGTGTGTGTGTATGTGTGTGTGTGTGTGTGTGTGTGTGTGTGTGTGTGTGTGTGTGTGTGTGTGTGTGTGTGTGTGTGTGTGTGTGTGTGTGTGTGTGTGTGTGTTGCACCAAATTCCCATCATGTGCTCCTCTGTACATAATTCATTCAATCAACTTGATCCTGTCAATTCTCTACTCTCATTAACTTCCATACCTTGCTTTTTCACACACTTGTTTACCATATCCTTCACTGACAACTGTGCTTCATCACATCTTCATTCTCACACACATACCTGTATACTTTCCCTCTACTGTGACCATACAATCAACTGACATTCCCTTCTAACTTATAAACACTCTTCCTTGCTCCAATTGTTTCATGAATCATATTTATCCTTTCCATTCTATGTACTCAATACAAATTCCTCATTAATCCCATTTTCATTGGTCTTACTTTTCATTGTCATGCCATACTAAACTCACACCTACGACATTAACAAGGGCACCAAATCATCTTCATGCAATCCTCTTGTTGCCTCTACTGTACACCACTGCCACGTCCACACAAGGGATCATGTTGCACGTCATGTTGGCCAACTTGGGATTTTGTGGCACGGAGGGTCAAAGCTGCGTGCTTCTGGCAAATCTGGCCAAGGTGCATTTTCATGGTGACAGCGTGCGCCACAATGCCTGCAGCAGCTGCCTGGCTTCCCCGTGAAACTACATCGAGACAGCCACTGCTTGCGCCACATCTTTTTCCTACTCTTTTTTCTTTTTGGCATAAGATAGTGCCACAGTGCTTGACATAAACTGTCCCTTGAACTGCTGTGGTGACAGTATCCATCCTTCTCCTCTCACAGCTCAACGGTAACTGGTGAGTGCTGTCCACTGTACTAGTGTGGACATCACCGGCTTGAACACGAGCTGGGCAGCATGACACACAGCAGAGTGTGTGTCATAACCCCTAGTGTGGATGGGGCTTAAGACATCTGTTTAGTATCATGACCATCAGCCACCTTCCTTTTCTGTGACATTCTACTTCCTTTGCACATATATCTCTTCCATTACCACACCAAGGTAAAAATAACTCTCAATAATTCGTCTCCTTTTACCTGCATGTCAAACTGACAGCTACTTCAAACACATACTACAAAATTCTAGGATATCAGAACATTATAAAATATTCACAGCATATGACTGGATAGCCACAAAATGGACAGCAAACTCTTGCAAGCACATATAAACAGAGTAAAGAGATGAAGAGCAGGTGGCATAGAGTGTAACATCACTTCAAGAATGGTGCTCTATATGTTACATGGAAGAAGCATGGAATGTGAAATCAGTGATCATCCACTTTAAATAGACAAAATAGCCAACCAAGAGTTATGGTTCACATCCCTTGAAGGCCATATGATAGAAAGCAAGAAATAAAGTACAGAAGATTGTTGGCTTCCTTCAAACATGTGAGGTACTACCATGAGAATGAAATGTACTTGGTAACTAGCCACACAATCTTCACTTTTACGAGGCAACTCAGCCGCAAACAAAGTCATGCTAAGACTTACACATTGTTATAAATTTTGTATAGTATCTCAGAGTTCTTACATCTTAACCAAATCCAGGAACTGTTGGGAGGTAATTTGCTAGTTTTGGCACTTGGTTTAACTTCTACTGCACATAAAACATCAGCTGGCCATGGGGATCCCTTAAAAGGAAGCATGGCTTAATTTGATTTGATCTGATATAGCAGGTACTGTATGTTTCTTTTAAACTTATCTCTTGACACCTTTCTTACCCCCAGTATGTTCCATTTTTTCATCTCAATCCTTTTCTTGCATTTGCTACAACCTCTTCTTCCTGCTGCTTCCACTGCTCTTTCAACCTCCATCCAACATAAAAATCTACACTAATTATTCATGCTCCTAACCTGAGTATTTCTTGTATGCATCTTTCCAGAGGTTCTTGCTGTTAGATGTTGAAACATAATGGAGAAGTTGGGAGTAAGAGATGTCTGCAAGCAGTCCTCTCGAATGTCTTGATGGCCGGGCCAATGGATATACCTCACAATCTTCCTTTGGCAATACCTGAAAAATGTGAAAAATCAAACAAATAAAAAAAGTATGCCATTCAAAAATTAAAGTCCTTTTAATTATGAAAAAGTAATAATCTATTGGCCTCAAACGATGTAGATTATAGATATATAAAAAAAAAAGAAAAAGAAAAAAGTATTTATCCATACTATGTCTAGATTAGGTTCTCTACTCACCTAATGACTCAAAAAAGAAAAAAAGAAAAAAAGTCATGCATGATTTTTCATAACAATGGCTGGCCACCACAATATTCTTGGACTGAACCTCCCCACTCAAACTTGTCCTCTTCTAATGTTAGACTCATACATGCAAGCTGGGATTCACCTTCTCTCTCTGTAACCAACACTTTACTCTTTTCTGCATTAACTCTCACGGCACGACACTCACAGACCTTAGCGGAACTATGCACTAGTCTACCAATTTCTTGTGCAGTATTTGCAAGTAGTACAACTGCATCATCAGCATACAACAAATTTGAGATATTCCATCCATCACCATTCATTACCAACGCCATCTCTCTCTCACCATTATTCGTGTTTTTATTTCTCTCATCACCCCACCCATATATATACTGAACAACCATGGGGACATAACACAACACACCCCCACACCAATCATGAACCATTCACTTAGATGCCCATTTATCCCTACACATGCCTCACTACCATCATAAAAACTTTTGACAGTACCTAGCAGCATACCATCTACACCGTCCATACGCAAAACCTTCCACAATCTTTCTTTGTCTACATGTCATATGCTTTTTCCAGATCCATGAATGCCATGAACACCTTATAGTCCTCCTCACAGGCCTTCTCCACTATCCGTCTCACCACAAATATCTGATCCACACATCCTCTACCACTCCTACAGCCACCCTGTTCATCACTCACTAGGACTTCTGATATCTCTCTTATTTTCTCTATAATAATTCTTCCATATACCTTCCCTACCACATTCAATAAGCTTATGCCATGATAAATCTTGCACTCACTTTGCTCACCTTCATTTTTGTACAGGGGTACAATCACAGCCTTTTTCCACTCTGCTAGCAGTTTCATTCATCTATACCTTTTTAATATCACCAACAAGCACTTCATTCCACTAGCCTTAATCATCTCTACATGCAACTCATCAACCCCAGCTGCTTTCCCATTTTTCAGCCTCTTCACTGCATTGCTTCCCTGCACATCCCCCAAACCAATCAAGTTTACAGCTGCTCTGCTCTCTCTGTCCCAATTCATCAGGGTTTCAAAATATTCTTTCCATCTGGTCCTTACATCATCCCCATGGTTTAATAATCTACCACTTACATCCTTCACACTTTCACAGTTCTTTCCAGCATCACTTCTACAGTTCTGCACCTCTTTCCAGAATAACTTCCTATTTTCAGAGTAACTTGCATTCATTTATCTTCCTAGATCATCATTTACCACCTCCTTCTTCCTCTTCACTAGCCTCTTTATGTGCTTCTTGCTCTCTTATTTTTCACCAACATCTGTGGTCTCAGTACCATTTTGAATTCAGTTCATTCTTTCCTACAGTCCATATCCCCTCTTGCCCTGTTCCTCACAGAACCCCAAATCTCTCACTCTACCGAAATATCCCCATTTTGTTTTCCTGGTTACCATCTCCTCACAACCTTCAGTAACAAGGGTGGCACCTGTTGTTATTTCAAATCTGAATATGCAGTTGACACCGTTTTAAACTTCACCTCCTGGTTACCATCTCCTCACAAACTTCAGTAACAAGGGTGGCACCTGTTGTTATTTCAAATCTGAATATGCAGTTGACACCGTTTTAAACCTCACCTCAACTAATTTTGATTACTCACTGATAAACTATCTAAATATTAACAAATACAGTACAGTATATCTGTGTAGTCTATCACTCCCCCAGTGCTTCTTCAGAACCCAGTGTATTTGACTCCATATCCACAGCTGAGTAACCTTAACCTTGCCCTTAGCACCGAAATTACCATTTTGGGTGATTTTAACGTATATGATGTTGGTTATTGCATTCTGCCTGGATTGACGATGAAGGTCTAGAGTGTGAGCTGTTTGCAGAATCGTTTTATCTCACGTGGTTGGTAAAGCAACCAACCAGATTCCAACCATAGTGCCCATCTCTTGGATCTATTCCTGACAAATAATCCAGATCAATACAGGATAGAAGTACTGTCACAACTTGGATCGACCACAATCTCATGAAAGCCTCATTAGTCAGCCCCCCCAAACCTCCCCATTCTGAACCTGTCAGGGTGACCCAATGGCACATTGATGGGGCAAACTGGGATGGATTTAGAAATTATCTTGCTGACATTCCATGGCAGTCTTTCTTCTCTAGTGATGTCAATTCCACCCAGTCCCACATTAATGACTTAATACTAGCTGGTATGGATTTATTCTTGCCAAGTCAACAGTTCACTAAGGGATCGAACTCTCCAAAATGGTTTGATGGCAACTGTGCCTGAGCAACGGCCCAAAAGTCATTAGCATATAACACTTACTTAAAATCAAAAACATCTGAATCACTGTCAAATTAGAATTGCTAGAAACCATGCAAAAGCTATAATAAATCTCGTTAAATCAAACTTTCTTCAAAATCAAGCATCTAAACTACT
Organism: Birgus latro; assembly: GCA_018397915.1. Classification (NCBI taxonomy): domain Eukaryota; kingdom Metazoa; phylum Arthropoda; class Malacostraca; order Decapoda; family Coenobitidae; genus Birgus; species Birgus latro. The sequence goes on along the minus strand of JAGKTI010015037.1, from coordinate 8,201 downwards.
TAACAACCCTAATGACAACAGAACATTCTGGTCAACTCTCAAGTCTTTCAATAATAACTTTACCAAGTCATCATCCATTCCCCCACTAAAAGCAGATGGTAACATTATAAATGACCCATGTGGGAAACTAAATATCTTTGCCAGTACATTTGTCAGAAATTCTATCATAGAGGAAGTTAGCCAGAAAACCTGACTCTCCTGAAATTGTTCCACTTAAAATACAGACTAGATACATAAAATCCATCCTAGACAATACATCAACCAACAAAGCTCCAGGCCCAGATGGAATTCCTCCAATTGTTTTGAAAAAGTGTTCCCCAGAAATTGCCTCTGATCTAAATTATTTAGACTATGCATACGTACTTCTTCATTCCCTACTTCATGGAAAGAAGCTACAGTACACCCTCACACAAAACGAGTTTATGGATGGCAGAAACCCTCGCATTCTACAATTTCGCACTGTGTGAACCAAAGAACTTAGGAGAAAAATGGTATATGGTAGACAGCCCACCCAGGGCTTGGTTTTCAGGTCCCCTTCCAGTCCACTCTACCCTGCTGATACTTTGTCTAATAGTACTTTTATTTGGACCAAGAAATAAAACAACGAATAAAACACTATGTACCTTTATTTAAGTGACTTCTGGGCTTGTTAAGAAGGGAGAGGAGTGGGTATCCAAGGCTTGGGGCATTTACTCTTGCCCCGCGGGGCGGGGTGCCCCGTTGTCACTCTCACTGTCACTGCTGGGGTCTCCTGGAGGTGCCATAAAGCCTTCAAAGTCGACAGCTGAGACCATTATGAAAAAGTGGGTAATGCTATGTTGCTAAAACAGACCACAGGATATGAGGTAAAACATGTTTTCTTGCAACAATGTGGAGGAGAAGTGTTTGTTTACCCAGGAAAGTTGGTAGATGGCATGCAGATAGCTGGCCCGCTGCCCGCCATATTGAATCTGGCTCAGTTGTCAGCCACCTGCCTTCATGTGACTGACCCACATTGTCCAGCATGTAGTAATGGTGGGAAGGGCATTTTTGCCCTGGAATCATACAGCCGATTCGAATGTTGGGAAGTTTGACTCGCGGATTTAACATTCAATAAAAATATGCATTTTCTGGGTTGACCTCGCATTGTAGGTGATTTGCACTGTGTGAGTTCACATTGTGTGGGGGTGCACTGTAATATCCACCCTGTTAAAGAAAAAAGGATGTTCCTCTGCCCCATCTGATTACAGACCAATAGCTATCAAGTCTTCTTTTGGTAAAGTATCTGAAACTGTAATTAATAAGAACATAATTAAACACCTTGAAACCAACAACTTAATAATGACAAAATATGGTTTATGCTATGAAAGATCCACCACTGATATAATCTCCTGACTCATACCATCCATCAATCAACTGACCAACATGGACAAACTCATGTAGTTGCGCTTGATATTTCTAAAGCTTTTGACAGAGTGTGGCACCGTTCCCTGCTATCCAAACTCCCTTGCTATGGGCTAATGTCTTTTGTTCCTCTGTTTTCCTCATATCTCAGCGACAGGAAAATAAGAGTAAAAGCAGATGATGTGTATTCCAACTTCCAGTCAGTCAATGCCGGCGTGCCACAAGGATCAGTTCTGACATCAACCCCATTCTTAGTTCATATTAATGATCTCTTATCTGTCACCCACAATCCCATCCATTCATATGTAGATGACTCAAAACCTCACAGTTCATTCACGCTCAAACATCCATTTACAAAGTTCAATAGCTCTAACTCTCAACTCAGTACAGCCATCTCCATAAATCAAGACTTATCTGAGATCAGTGAATGAGGACAAAATAACTTTGTCTCATTTAATGCCAGTAAAATCAAATATATACTAACTATCTATAGCTTGATGCCTTAATCCCGCAAAGGGTGGCCGCAGACAAAACGCCTCCAAGTCGCTCTGTCACCCACCATTTGCCTACCCTCCCCCCAGTACACTCCCCCCATCCTCATATACCTCTCAACTCCATCCCTCCACCTCATCCTCGGTCTTCCCCTCTTTCTCCCTCCCTCCACCCCACCTGCATACACCCTCTTAGTCAGTCTTTCATTCTCCATTCTCTCCACATGTCCAAACCAACTCAGTGTACTTCTCCTAATCTTCTCAACTACATCCACATCCACCCCACAACATTCCTTCACTTCTTCATTCGTCAATCTGTCCCTCCATGTCGCTCCACATGCTCCTCTCAAATAACTCATTTCCACTGCTCTCACTCCTGACTTGTTACCCTCTAGCAAGGTCCATGCCTTGCTTCCATACATCAGGGTAGGGATCACAATTCTACCATGCAGTGACTTCTTGACTTCCATACCCACCTCCCTATTTCTCCTCACCGCTTTCAGTGAACTAACAACCTTCCTTCCCTGCTGTATCCTTTCAAGCATTTCATTCCCAAAACTTCCATCCTTACTCATCACACTACCCAAGTACATGAATGCACTCACATTCTCCATATCCTCACCATCCAACCTCACTGTGCATTCTGTGACTTCATTCCTTTCAAACACGATAACTTTACTCTTGTTTACATTGACTTTCAGATCCCTCTTTTTTTACACACTGTCCCAAATTCATTCACCAAACCTTGCAACTCCCCTTCAACTTCACTCAACAATACTGTATCATCAGCAAACAACAACACCGGAACCTTCCACATCTTAACCTCATTCATTAGAGCCACTCCTACATCCACTGCCCTACCTTGCACCTCCTTTACAACCCCATCCATGTATATATTAAACAGCCATGGAGACATCACACAACCCTGTTTCAGTCCCACATTCAGATCAAAGAACTCTCTCAGCTCACCATCCACTCGCACAGAAGCCCTAGCTCCTTCGTACATACTCTTCAGAGCACTCAACAATTTCCCCTCCACTCACGGCTCGATATAACGGACTTCAGTAGACCGGAATTCGCTTTTATTGGACTCAAGGAGCTACTGGACTAAACTCCTATATATTGGAAAAAGTCCGATATAGCCAGAAAGCAGTCCGGACTGCCTGACAACTTCAGCAATGTTCACCACAATAAGAAAAGTAAAAGACATGTTTTTCAGTGCACAGTACAGTATTATTATACCATTTGATTAATGTAGTGAAGGAATAACACAGTACAATACAGCAACAGTGGTGAAAACCACTGATGCAATCCGGACTAATGTCTGATATATCGGAAAAAGTCCGGAATAGCAAGGGTAAGTACGGATGTCGCTTTTATCAGAAAATCGCATATTTCGGACTAGCCTGATGCCCAATTAGTCCGTTATAGTGAGGTCTTACTGTATTCTTAATACTTTCCACATACCATGCCTATCTATTCTGTTATAAGCTTTCTCCAAGTCCATGAAGGCAGCATACACTTTTTTTCCCTTCTCTAGATACATCTCCACTAAACATCTTAGAACAAATATCTGATCTACACACCTTTTTCCCTTCCTAAATCCCCCTTGTTCTTCTCCAACTAACTCCCCTGTTATATGCCTAACCCTGTTAATAAGTATTCTACCATATATCTTTCCAGTCACACTAAGAAGGCAAATACCCCTATGGTTACCACATACTTCTCTCTCCTCTTTTCCTTTATATAAAGGAACAATTATACCTGATTTCCAGTCCTCTGGAACCCTTCCCTCTTCCCAGGCCAATCTACACAACTTCCATATTCATTCCACAACAATCTCACCCCCATACTTCAGCATTTCACCACAAACTCCATCAATTCCTGGGGCCTTTCCCACCTTGATCTTCTTCATTGCTTCCACTACTTCCACCCTACTGATCTCTTCCTCCCTCCTCTCACCTCTTCTTCTCCCAGCCATTCTCCAACCACTTATACTCGCACTGCTCTCACACTCTACATTCAACAAATCCTCAAAGTGCTCCTTCCATCTCCTCAATTTCTCTCTCATCTCCACCAGCAATCTATTATTCCCATTTTTCACTCCCCTACCATTTCCCTTTTCACACTGTCTTACTTTCTTTACCTCCTTCCAAAACAATTTCTTACTCTCCCTCCACTTTACACTCAGACTCCTCCCAAACTCCTCACCCACTATCTTCTTACTCTCCTTCACCAATCTCTTCACCTCTCTTCTCCACCTCACATATACCTCTCTCTTCTCTCTCTCATCTTCTCCCCTACCTCTCCTCGCTAGCCATTCGCTATATGCCTTCTTCTTTTGTTCCACAGCTCATTTCACCTCATCATTCCACCATGCTGTCCCTTGCACACCCCTGCATCTCCTCCTCACTCCACAAACCATCTCACACGCTGTGCCTATCTCTTCCATGAAAATCTTACATACATCTTCCACCCCAAATATATACAATTTACTAAAAGACAGATATTGCCAGATTCATATATTACCTTCAATGCTACTATAGTCACGGCACATGACTCTGAGGTTGTTATTATCATGCCCTGGCAACCTACCATTCAAAAGTGTGTCTGATTTCGTGTATAACATGAGATGCATGTGATTCGTGTATAATAATATTCGTGTACAATACATTCGTGCATAATAATATGATTCATGTATAATATGATACGAAATCGGATTCACTTTTCAACGGTAGGTTGCCAGGGTACGATAATGACAACCTCAGAGTCATGGGCGGTGACTATAATATTCCCATCTCCAAAAGTATTGAAATTCTGTGTTTTACTTAACAATGCCCTCAGCTGGACCTCTCATGTCAGATCACTTGCTAAAACCACCTCAAAGAAACATGGATTATTATAAAGAGTCCATAACTTCTTCACTGACAAGCAGTTAGCTATAATTTATGAGTCATGTGCACTCTCAGCCTGAACATTGTTCACCCTTGTGGAATGGATGTGGAGAGGTTGTACTAAAACAACTAGACAAAATTCGGAACAAAGCTGTTGGAATTATTAATAACCCTGCTATTATAAATAAACTACCTCCCCTACAAGTAAGAAGGAATGTTGCCTCCCTTGCATTATTTTATGGATACTTTTTTGATAAATGCTCAGACTAAGTTGCGTCCATTATGCCACCTCTCCATGTCTTCCCTCGTGCTACACGGGCATCTGGTAGCACTCATGACTGGACTGTCACACAGCCATATTGCAGAACTTCTGCCAATCAGAATTCTTTTATTCCCAGAACCGCATCTCTCGGGAACTTGCCACCCTGGAGTTGTTTCCCCACAATCTTCAACCTACAGCTGTTCAATTTCAACTGTTAGAGATATTTTATGAATGAAGGATACCAGTAATCTGGTGTATGGATTATTTTTTTTTATTCATTTGTTTTTCCTTCCTCTGTTCAGTTATATANTCGCCGTTTGATTAAAGTTGATGTCTTAATATTAATGCAAACCCCTTTTCTAATTTTTTAGCATTTCGAAAGAACATTATGGGTATAACTTAATTATAAACACCTCAAATACTGTACTGTATGTACCGTGTGGTGTATTTAATTTTAAGCATTTTTCAAATACAGTGAAAGCTCGATTATCCAGGCTCGGATTATCCAGCCTTCGGTATATCCAGGCCGTGACTGAATGGTTCAGTGGTACAGTAATACATAGAATTATTCGTACGATAGCTCCAGTTGCTAGCAAGCGAGGCACGGGTAAACGAGCTTGAATCTGTCCCCCCACCCACACCTCCTGCTCACAACTCGATCACATGGATGGCAAGGTGGAGTTTTGTTAGGCGACTGATAACCTAACCTAGCCTAACATTGCTTAACTACCTAATAATTTAACCTATCCTAACCTGGGCTCCAGTTGGAGAATTGGGAAACGAAATCCACTTCTAATTGAAATCCACTTCTTATTACGCTGAATAAGTTTCTTCCATTGTGCCAGAAACAGTCGTAGGTACAGCCTAAAGAACATGATGATGATAAAGGAGGAAATCTTTCAGCAAGAGAAGGTAATTATTACCAAATTCAAAGTAGAATAATACAGAAAACAAAGTAGAGGAATATGAATTGAACTGGTAAAGTCTTTAGGCTGTATGCTTAGACGAAAATTTATGGGTTTCACAATTTAAGGGGACGAAATGGAACAGAAATGTTTGCTAATCAGAAAAAAATTACCCTACCATCTCACGTGTTCTCTTAAGTTAGCATTCAGTTTCACATTCTTCGTTAGATATTCCGCTTCCCATTTCAGACTGGCAGAGCATACAGTTATTTCTGTCTCTTTCAGTTAAGTGTACATTATGTTCATTCTTTTGTTCGTTCTTAAGTGTGTGTGAAAGAGAGAGAGTATTGATGCAAACAATAATGTATTCCATTAACCCCTTCATAGTTGTCGGCCTCGAACGATGCTTTACTGTACCGGTGTCAGTGACGGTGATTTAAAAGCTATAAAAAAAAAAACTGCGAGCAATTATGGGAATGGATCGAAGGTCACTGATATGTTTACACGACCCTACTCTACTGTCGCAAGCAGCCAGGCGGTCAATTCCTCTCAGATGTCTTCGCCGATATGTTTAAATGCTATTGTAACATGCCCCTAATTTTGAGTAAGTTTCTTCCATTATGCCGAAAACAATAGCAGATAAGGCTTAAGGAACATTATGATAATAAGAGAGGAAATCTTCCTGCAAGAGAAAGGTAATTTACCACCCTCAAAATAGGAAGAAAAATACAGAAAACAAACTAGAGGAATATAAATTGACTTGGCAAGGTCATTAGGCTGCATGATTACATGAAAATTTATGGGTTTCACAATTTTAGGGGACGAAATGGAGCAAAAATGTTTACTAGTCAGAAGAAAAAAAAAATTTTGTCTCACGTCTTCTCATAAGTTAGCATCCCACATTTTTTGTTCAATGTCGCGGTTCCCAACACATTTCAGACCGACAGAGCATACTGTACAGTTATTTCTGCTCTTTGCAGCTAAGTGTACATTTACTGCTCATTCTTCGTTTGTTGTTATGTGTATGTTTGAGACAGTATTGATACAAATAATTATTTCATTAACCCCTTCATAGCTGCCATCCTTGAACAATGCATTACTGCACCGGTGTCAATGACGTTGAGTTAGGGAGCTATAAAATCTGCGAACAATTATGGGAAGGGAACGAAAGTCACTGGTATGGTTATACAAACCTGCTGTACCATCCCAAACAGCCAGGCGGTCAGTTCATCCCAGATGTTTTCGTCAGTATGTTTTAATGCTAACGTAACATGCGCCCTAATTTTATTCTTTCACAATTCATAGCAAATCAGAAGATGGGTTTAGGGACAAAAAAAAAGTTAAAGGTGCACCAGACAAGTCTTACCACATCTGTAAGAAAATGAAACTGATTTTGGAACATAGAAAAAATGGTTCCAAGGCCTGCCACGGGAGCACGCAAATTTCTGAACTTACGGCCATTGAGGGGGCTAAACATATGCTTTACTGTAAGCAGTAAAAGCAACTTACCAAATCAGTTCATCCTGATATTCTGTTATGTTTTTCTGATTGTTTCTGGGTTGGCAAATAAACATTTCTTGTTAAATCTGTTTCACCATTGTTTTTAGCTGTTCTGCTGGTGTGCAACTCTTGTTGTTAGTTAACGTAATGGCGGAAGGTACTGTTCTGATCTAATTGTTTAACCAAACCTGGCCCAACTTAGCTTAACTGCACCTAATAATTTAACCTAACTGAATCTCCAGTTTGGAAGTTGGGAAACAAAATCCACACTTGAATATGTTGAGTTTCTTCCATTGTGCTGGAAACAATCGTAGGTACAGTCGCGTTCATGAGTCCCGATACACAGGTGTTTTTGTTGTCTATTGCAGTGCTCACTGGGTTTGGAACTTTTGTGCTTACTGCTTGATACACTGAACATAATTTGGTCGGTTAGCAAGTGAAATAGTTCAACATCCTACCAACGGTGGACACAACATCACACAAGACAACTACATGCGTATCAGGACTCACGAACGCGACTGTACAGCTTCAGGAACATGACGATAATAACAGAGAGGAAATTTTTCAGCAAGATAAAGAAATTTACCAAACTGAAACTAGAAAAATACAGAAACAAGCAGGATGCATATCCAAAGATTTGGTAAGGTCTTTCTGCTACGTTAAGTGTAAATTTTCCGGTAAATAAATCAGTCAAACAGTACTTGATTTTTGTTTCCGCCGGATTAATCGTGATTTTGGACTATTCAGTCACCCCTTCGCACCATAT
>JAGKTI010015036.1:0-20950 GCA_018397915.1 Birgus latro | reverse complement strand
TGCTCTGTTCTTATTAATAATTATGTCTTAATTTTTAGTTCTGAAACTGTGTGTTACCGTAACCTACTAGCCAGACGTGAAAAAAAGAATATCAGACACTAACGACATCATGTTACTTCTTACCTGACAGAAAAATAGGCAAAGGCTGCAGAAATTTTCATTCTCAGTTCTTAAACCTCTATTTGATTCGGTAGGTAGTGTAGTCTTATTTTCAAAAATAAATAAATAAGTAAAATAAAATATTGATGATGTAAATTATATGAAAATTTTTTTGTGCACTTTTCATACGGTTCAACAATCATACACAATTACCACATTCTTACAATTAATACTTTAAATATTCATAGGCATAGACACGTTCTTACAATTAATACAATAAATATTCATAGGCATAGAATAGTTACAGTATATCTAGGTTACCAAAGAAAAAAATGAGTTCCAAGCCGAAAGAAGTCAGAATCGTCTTATGTTAATGGAAAATTCATTTCTAAGTCCTTTATAATTCTGATCCTGGGTGGTACAAAAAAAAAAAAAAACTTGGAATAATTCTACATTTTGCTGCTCGTAGTCTTTTTCCAGAAGGTAATGGCTGGCAACTGTTGTTCAGTGGGTGTGATGGATCATTTTGGACTACTTTTCCATCTCTGTATGGTACACTTGCTTTAAAATTTCCAGCAATGGGTTGGTGTTTCGAACTCCTAATTTTACACAGTTCATGATAACTTTTGTAAATTTGTTCTTAAATGTTGAATTACATTTCTCGTATCTATTTGTGGCGGTAAATGAATAAATGAAATTATTGTCTTTATTACTGCTATATAGAAAATATCAATAAAAATTGTCTCATTTCGAAGTCTGCATAGCTTCCCAACAAAGAACAATCAAGAGATTATTTTTTTTTTTTACTGCCTCAACATTTTTATGAAAATAGATATTGTTATCTATAATTGGACCTAAATATTTAAATTCCTTAAGAGTTTCTGCAAGATCTCTATTTACGTACCAAGATGAGTGGACGACCGATGACGTACTGAAGACCACAGCAATTTCTTTTGTTTTCTTAACATTAGGTCAAGATAGTTATAGGTTCATCATATGCAAAAATTTTCCACCTCTTTTCAACATGAGACGTCATCAGTGATACACTCACTGACAAGGACAGTGTCATCTGGATATCTGAAAAGTTGACAGTTTTTGCAAGGTAGTGGCAATCACTGGTGTTTACGGCGAAAAATATGGGTGACAACACATTCTTGTGGGGCTCCTACATTTGTAAATGTGATGCTGGATTTGCATCTAGAAGTTTTACATATTCAGGTGTGCCCGTGAGAAAATCATTAATCCATGAAATCAGGTTGCTATATACATTCATGCTATGTAATTTCTGCATCATTATATGAGGCTGGAAGGTTATGAAAGCACTTGGGAAATCTACAAAGAGAATTTTTACAAAAACTTAAAATCAGAATTTTTAGGTCTGTCCATAAATTTAAACTTGGGATCAATATATAAAGACAAAGTAACATAATCTACACACCGATTGCTAGTATAAGCAAACTAGACTTGCTCATACAGTATGTTTTTCATAATTTTCTCAAGCCATTTCATTATGATGGAAGTTAGGACTATTGAACGATAATCATACAAGTAGGAGGGGATTTCTTAGGCACTGGGATTACTTCTGAAGATTTCCATAATGCTGTATGGGCCTTATTAAGTGATGTTGAAAATCTTTACACAGAATCGGCGTTAATGGTTCTTTACAAAGTTTTAGTGCATTGCCTTTAATATCTGCACCAACTGCTTTACCAGTTTTAATAGACTACAGGCTTTTAAGTACATTACCATATAATATAACAATGCAGTGGTCTTTTCGGTTACGGTGGAAGTTTGTGGTACATGTATGTTCAGCAGAAAAGTCATATTTACCAAATCTTGCATACTTGTAGAAAGCATTAAGCTCATTACAAAAGTCTGTATGATATGTGTCATGACTACCTGAGCTATTCAACGTGCCAGTTGTTGTATATTACCATTTCACTCTAATTTTGTCTCAAACATTATTTCCACTTTTGTCTCATATCTGTTTTTACATACAACAGTGGTTTTGTTAGTTTCCGGCTGAACATCTTTTACGAGTGGTTGCGTTTGATTATTGTTGGCAAATATACGCGTTTTCTTATTTACAGTAATTGTTCTTTCAGGCCTTATGTTACCCAGGATGTGTTAACAATACCCTTGAATTGTTAATATACTTAAGGCAAAGTATGTTACAACCTAATGAGACAATTAACAGTAATAATAAACATCATCATCATGACAACATAAAGGTGGATTAATGCAGGGGTCCAGAAATAAGGTGAGAAAAAAAGGGTGAAAAATTTATGCCTCATTAAGTGACAAGCAATAATTGGCCTATACAGGGTTAAAATCTCACTACTTTACTTCGAGTCCTAATATGTCATGAAACTTTTTGGCAGGGACTGTACAGTTGTAATAATTTTTTTTTTACTTCCAAAATTAAACAGATAATCAATGAGAGTTCTCTAAACTAAACAGTAATAATCTTGCAATCCTTCGCCAATTAATTAAGCAACTGAGCCAGAGAACGGCTTTATCATTGTTTTCTTGCCGTCTCCTGATAGTTTTGCTCTGCTTAGGAATGGCCTTTCATACTTAAGTTTCATTTTTTAAATTCTCTCAATAAAAAAAAAAAAAAGATAAATAAAACAATCTGGTAACAGTGAGAATACAATGCAAAATGCGTTACCTGGTCTGAGTCGTAATTCAAGGAAAGGAAAAATGATCGCCGCTAAACGTATCTCGCATAATTATAACGTGTGGCCTGTCATAAAGCACGCTGTTAATTGACACTGCTCATCCGTTAATGCAGTTAACAGAGATCGTAATAAAGGTATTGCGTATCCATCAGTCCTATAATTTTGCAACGCTGACACAAGGTAACTGAGATGCACACATATCCACGTTCATCATCATCATCATCAAAGTTATAAGTTTCATTGGCAAGATCCCATTTGCCCTGGCCGTTAATATCATTATTAGCTTTATCACTAGAACCTTCATCATTATCCTCACCATCATCATTTGCCGTCATCTTAACACAGTTCCAACAATTAGTTATGAGATGGACTTGACCCAGAAACATGTACAGTGAGTCCTCGATATTCGACAGGGATAGGGACCAAAAAACAAAAACAAAAAATCGTAATTAGAAATTTCGTATATCGGAACGATTTTCCCCGTTGAAACAAACATAGAAATGGAGGGATGCGTTCCGGGACCCCCTCGGACCCCCCCACGTAAACTTTACCCCTCTTATTTTGAAGAGTGTAATAATTGTAGAAGTAAGTAATACCTGTAGATGAAAAGAATGAGGTGGCCATTTTCTTGTACATCTTTTTCTTGGTCACAGTCCCAACAGTGGAAGCTGCAAGGCCTAAAGGACGCCCAATCTCCAAGACTCCCTGCCCCTCCTCGTGGCGTCATATAATTTCCAATTTCCTCTCCAGAGTTAGAGTACGGTGCTGCTGCTTCTTTGCAGTGGGCTCCCCCGATGTATCCTCACATACAGCAAGGATCTGTGCTAGTAATTTTCCATTGTATTTTTGCATCATCTGCAAACATATTCAGATAGCTTTCATTTCCAATGCTACTGTCTATGTCATTTATATACACTAAAAACATAATTGGTGCCAGCACTGAGCCCTGTGCACCTCCGATAGTCACTTCCCTCCATGATGGTTAATTTCTCCTTAGTGCTGTTTTCATTTCAGTTCTTCTGAGAAAATCCTGCATCCAACAGTAAAGGTTGCCTTGGATACCTCTTTGATGGTACGGTTTCCATAAGTCTTTGGTGCAGTACTGTCAAATGCTTTCTTGAAATCTTAATAGATACTGTCCACCCATCCTTCTCATTTTTGTAGTGTTTCTGCAACTTTATCATAGAAACTTAACAAGTTAGTAACACATGATTTTCGCTTTCTAAAACCGAACTGCCTTTCTGTTTTCATACTGTGTTCTTCTAGATGGTTTACCCAAACTTTTCTTTTCAGCTTTTCTAGTATCTTACGACACTGGTCAGTGATACTGGTCAGTAGTTGAGTGGATTCTGTCTATTCCCTTTCTTCAATAGAGGAACAATGTTTGCTTTCTTCCAAATATTAGGTAGTTTACGTTGACCTAAGGATTCCTTAAATATTAGATAAAATGGTCTGCTTTACTCTTCTGCACATTTATGTAGCACCCAACCTGAAATTTCGTCACGACCATATGCTTTTCCTTTCCCTAATTTACTTAACTCTTTCTATACTTCACTTTCTGATATTTGTGTATGTGGTAATACGTGTGGGCATGCATGTTCTATATCATCTCTTTCAAAATTATTTTCTTTTGTAAAAACTGATTGGAAGTTTTTGTTTAGTGCTTCACAAATATCTTTCCCCTGTGTATAGATGATCCCCTCATCCGTAGTGGACTGTATTTTTTTTTTTAACTTTGGTATAGCTTAGGCTGATCACTACTTTAATTTATAATATCTTCCTCAAACTGACTTTGAGCCTCGATCCTTATCTTTGTATAATCATTTCTTTCCTGTTTATTGTTGTTATATGCCCTCTCACTATTGTGTCTTCTGTATCTGTTCGACAGAAACTCTCTTTTTTCTTTTGATCTATTTATTTTCATTTCTGTTTCTTTGTGCTGAAGGATGTAATTTCGGGCTCCTATTTCATAAAAAAAACAGATTTTTCTATATATAGCATTTAAATGTTGTCCTCTAAGCTTCTTTTCCCAATCTATTTCTCATAAGCACTTGTTCATGTCATGATAGTTGCCCTCTTTGTAGTTTAGACTCCTTTTGTAACTCTCATTACTGGTAACTATGTGATATGCAGTCCTGAAGTTGCAATTTAATACTGCATTGTCGCTTTTGCCGAATGGAGGGTGATACATTATATTGTCAGTATCATTTTCCTGCCTAGTAAATATAAGATCAAGTACTGATGGATCACCAAGTCCCCTTTTTCTGGTGTTTTCCTTTACATGCACTCATCTATATTAAGGACTTAGTTACAATCACTTTTCTATTACATATCCTTACTACCTTACTCAAGTATATCTCTATCCTCAGTGTAACTAGACTCTATATGAATATTGCCCCATTGTGTCAGGAAACAATTTTTATTAAACCGGGGAAAATTTGCTACAATGATTTAATAATTTACAAACTAGACTGACAGCAATGTATATCAGTACATATCTAGTAGTGTGTAGGTGTGGAACTGAAAATGTGTTCCTGGCCTACGTGCCAAGCGGCCCAGCTTCTTCGGCTCTATGGTCAGTTCTGAGGCAGGGCTAATACGGGCAGGATCTGTGTTCAACTAGTCGGAATACACACCCATTAATTTACATCAGAGTTTGGATTGACCTGAGTGGGAGTATGGGTGGTATACAAGTATTAGCCAGGGTTTGACCTCCAAGGACATTATCTTAAGGGGGTTAGGTGCAGGCACTAGTGGACGCAGTCAGTGCTCAGATGCATGGACATTTTTAAGAGTCTATTAAAACAGATTTTTTTTTTCATTACATTCCTTCACCCGGACCAGGCTTTAAGAAAGGGGTGAAAACCGAGGACTGCCCTCCATGAAGTAAGCAATCCCCACGAGTGCTGGACAATGCTCATCTGCACTACCATAGTTTAATTAATTAATTATTTAGATTATAGTAAAGGAAAATGAAATTCTGTTCATTGGAAAGCCTCCACCAAATTCAGGTTTTAGGCAGAGTGGGTACTATTTCCTAGAGAGGAAACTCCATAAAAAAAAAAAAAAAAAAAAAACTAAGAAGCCTATTTTCCACAAAGGTAGACCTCCACACCGACCAAATTTTCGTTAAATTTTGATTCTCCATGGGCACCCCTCAGCAGTCGACCCCAAGGCGTCATGGACAATGCAGGTATGCACTTTATTTTTTTTTTTAACCTTGGAAAATGAAATTTTATATAGTGGTGGACCTTGACCCAGACCAGCATTTAAACTGGTTCGGATTCCTCCGTCCCTCACGGGTGGCCGCCTCCAAGGGACTACACTAGTATGAGCGGTCATTGTTTTTTTTCCTAGGAAAATGAAATATTTCAATGATAAACCTCCACATCGGACCACGTTTTAGCAAGGTGCTACTCCCCGGGCCAGCCCTCCTCCTTCGTAGAGTATGGTACTATTGGCTAGCCTCTAGGTTTCCTTGTGATTCATGGTTTGAAGTGGTGCTTCACGGTTTGCTGTTACAAATCCGAAACAAAGAGATATACAGTGATGATAAAGGTGATGATAATTAAGTGAAGATGGTGTACAGTATGGATGAAATATGTGTGTGTGGGGGGGGGGGGCTTACACAGGTATACCCTTTATTACTTCCTTCCCTCCTCTCCCCGACTTAACAAAAGGGCATCAGGAGGTAGCAAAAATAAGCTACAAGAACTTATCGTAGTGGAAAGATTAATGAGCCAGCCCACTGTAAATATCAGATCAGCCAAACGTTAGTAATAATTCATTAAATTTATTGGACCGCGGTTCCCTCTACTATACGTTTCCCCTTACCCCTTCAGTGTCATGACTTATTTTCTATTATTTTTTTTCTATCTCCAGACGATTTGAGTCATCTTCAGGAGAGAGTTCCGAAAATGAGGAGAGTAGGTATAACCTTCATATAATCCTTCACTACAAGAGGTCTCCTCTAAGCTGAATAAATTAGTCCGGTGATAGGAAGAATAAACTATATAATACATCGCCGCTATTAAGTGGCAAAGTTGATTTACTTTTTCTGAAGTTGGAATATATTTGCGCAAATATTTGCACTTAATTCCCAGTTCAGCCGTTTCAACCCTTTGACGTGTCATATTAAATTGTTCTTTTGCTACCTTCAGGCGTCATTAGTCACTTTTCAAACTAGAAAGCACTCAGAGAGTGCATACCTCCACCAATGCCATTGCCATTAAAAAGGATTCAGATCCGGATCCGGATCCGTCCCAGAATTTAACCAATTCTTTTTTGGCCCATGGCCCACCCTTCCACAAAATTTCATTGAAATTGATTGTGAATTTTTAGAGACATTTTGCGGGATACTCCTGATCCGGATCCGGATTCGCCCCCAAATTAAACCACTTCTTCCTTGGCACATGGCCCACCCATCCACAAAATTTCATTGAGATTCATTGAGAACTTTTGGAGATATCGTCTGGACAAACAGACAGGCAGACAGGCAGGCAAACAGGTGAATACATAACTTCCTCCAACTTCGTTGGCGGGGGTAATAACCAAGCCTACATTTACCCCATAAAGTTTGAAAAAATTATCCTAAGGTCAATATTATTATACAATCTGGACCTCATCTCAGGCATCTTTTTGGTCAGCAGTCCACTAATCTCCCACTTGACCACCACCTTCCCCATGGCCACCGTCCGCACACATGAGAGGAACAACTTCATCACATGTATCCAGTTAACTCCTGTCAGTGGACCTGCACAGTTAGGAACGCTGTAAAGAAAAAGAAGGCAGTGGCTTTGATGTATGTCTGTCGACTCCAAGGGTCATTCACGGCTTCAGTCCCATGGCTTCTTTTTTTTTAAGACGGTGTTAAGCTTTTGACAGTACATTAACTTCCATATACTCTCGAAATGAAAGGAATTTCTATAAACATGTTGAACAACTGACAAAATTTGGCTGCTGTGTGTGAGGTACTCGTACTTAGTGTTATTTAAGTCATATTTTAGTTACAAAGTCAAGTAATTATCTGTAATTATGCAACGTCACTAACAAAACTAATTATGCAACATCACTAACAAAACTAATCGGTCATATACAAGGTATCTATGTTGTTAACACTCTTAATTACGACATTCTATGCAAATGCACCACCTCCTCATCCGGGCAGGTCAGTTTCGGGGTAAGGTGATCGATGAGGCAGTGTGGCGGTGGGAGTGTTTGTCGATGCTGCCAGTGTTGACTCATGACTGTGTGCTCAGTGCGCTGTGCGTGAGGCCAACGGAATTATGCACTGTGGAGGCTCCCAGGCACTTTTTCCTTACCACTTAATTTGCACATTACACCCTGACCCATACACACACACAAAAAAAAAGAAATAAAATACAAAGCACGAAACTAGAAGAATATCAACAGCAAGTCCAGTATAAAACGACACTCAGTCCTTCCCGCATCGTCCAAGCCTCTAGAATCAAGGCTGTCATATAAAACTATATGCACTTATTTTTTTGTTTGCAGTTGTGCGCTTTCAAATTCACTTGTGGAATAAGATCATTCTGTCATTTACTAAGAAGACGAAGAAGAAGAAAAAGAAGGAGGAGGAAGGGGTCAGAGTAGAGATGTGAAAGGAAGAGAAAAGGGGAGAGAGGAAGGGAGAAGGAATCGAAAGGAAAAGAAGGAACTGAAAGTAAGTGATGGCAAAGGAAAGGTAGTGAAGGAAAGGCAGTGGAAAGGAATGGAGGAAGGAAGGAAAGGAATCATAAAAGAAGGGAAAGAGATTTTTTTTTAAAATATGGAGGAAAGTGAAGAGAATGGGAAAGACAAAAGCAGAAAATTTTCCACAGAACCATGTTCTAAATATCCAGACAATTTACAGGGAGTGCCATATTCCCTGGTCTCGGGTTTCATCACCGTCCCACTCCCAGCGCACTTTTAATTCCCCGAGCAATGGCTTGATGGCGACGAGATTACTGTGGGAAGCTGTATTAAGTAAGGTGCAGTCTGTGGCCAAAGGTTACAGCTGGGGAAAAGTCAAATAATGGTAGAATTTTGACTCAGAAACATTACTAACTCTTTCCTAGGCTTATTATAGCTATTTAAATTGTTCAGTTATATCTCGATTTCACTGCTCAGTAATTACGTTAGGACAAAACAGGTTCGTCCAGATCTGAGCCACCTCTACCATCAAGTCGAGCTGGATCTACCCCACCACATTTCTATGGTTTATTCTTGCCGCTCCATGCGATTATTTTTACAGTAGGAAAGGCATCTCTTACTAAAGTGGTGGTTGAGAGAAAAATTCTTAAAATCGCCACCTCAGTATGTCTCCTCAGATAAATATAACAGTCTGGCAGAGAAAAAAAAAACTACAAATTACGTCATTGCAGTGGAGGAGTTAAGTCAGCAATCCCTGTGTCCACTCAGGAAGAGTATTGTGACGCACGAGGGTTGGGAGTTACTGATACCAGGGAGTTCAATTTCACTGCTGATTTCACACCGGCCCAGTGAACCTCTCTGATCCGGTGATTTATTCTCAAACCTTCAGACGATTTTATTCAAGTCTGAGGAGGCCTTTTGCAGTGAAGACGTAAAGGAAGGCTACATTTAACCTCTGCAGTTCGAACAGTCTCCCCATTTCCGTAGTAACATCGCCTGGTAGCAGCAGGGATGGACTGCAAACAGCGTCATCGAATTTCGTGGGTAAAGCCAGCGACCCTTTTGTTCACGAAGGACAGGTATAGTTACGCAGGGGAACCGGCAGTTACTGATACGAAGGAATCTAGTTTCCCTTTGGCTTCGCACCGACCCAATTAAGCTTCGCACCGACTCGATTAAGCTTTCTATCTGCCTGTACACTTTCTTTCGTAGAGAAAGGCAGACACGAGACCGAACTCCGGGGATGATAAAGTTGGTCAAGTGAGAATGTGAGATGAAAAATTATAAAAAGGATACATCTAATTCATCAACATCTTTTTGTATCACAATTAACTTTTTTGTCACTAATTTTGTCATCTGCATCTTTCTTCACTTTCATTCCACCACCACCACCACCACCATTATCGCCATCACCTTCACCCCTAGACGCATCCTCATCATGGACGTAACTCTATTCAAATTAATGCGTGCCAAACTTTTACTAATACGTCTAACACTTTGAAAGAGCAAAACCGACTGTTATCTGCCCTCGGACTATGTATAAGATATCTCAACTAGATAAACTCGAAGTAAGAGTGCGTCACTGATACGAGGCACTTCAATTTCACATACGTATTTGCACCGGCTAATTTAGGCTTTCCATCTGACCGTATTCTTTCCGGGAGGGGCCAGTGAATCAGAGAGAAAGCCAGACGAATATCCGAGCATCGTTATCATCATCATTAACACTACCCAAAAGTAATTGTATTCACTCTGTTAGAATTGAAAATGTAAGTGCAAGAAGGGTCATCATCATCGTCATCATCATCATAACAGCAGCAGCATATTTTTCGTCCTTAATCCTTTTTAATCATTCTAGTCTACGCCCACAGTCGGATACACAAAAAAATATATATATATCCAAAAATATAATTCCTTTCTTTTTCCCAAGGTAACGTCGGATCCACTTGTCAGTACTTAAATTAACATACTGTGCAAATGACATTAAATCACTTCATGGTCGCTCCTTCATCACTTTATTCCAGTAAACACCAGACGATTTTATTTAGGTGAGTGATTGTAGCCTGAACATAAATGTTGGGACCATCAACCCTTTCAGTGTCGGGACCACTCTAGTGTTTTACTAAAGATAATGAACGATTGAACACAGCTTGAAGTCAATGTGAACTTGAGGTTGTCAATACTGTCATTATTAAACCTCACAGTCGGAACAACATTAGTAATCTATTTCACCTAACGCCAGACAATTTTATTCAGTTGTAAGCGAGTCATAGGAGCGTGACAGGATTTTGTCAACAATACGCCGACTCTTTCTAAATAATTCTGCGGCACAAAGTAAAACATTTCGCACATCAACACAAATTACAAAGTTTTGCCTAGCGAACTTTTGCATCCCTCCTGAATTCGCATAATATAAACACCACGCATTCGCAAACAGATCCAGCTAAGATTACAATACCGATAATTCGTGTACGACTAACAAGTGAAATGTATATGATGAATATGGAAAATACATTCATGTAAACTTTTTCATTATAATACTGTATGGTTATGTGTTTTGACTTCACAGCTTCGTGAATTGTTTAATGCAGAAACAAATATCGCATGAAAGTGATTAATACTCCCCAGACTTGTATTACATCCTCATATCCTATTGTCCTCAGTTCCCCACTTTCCAAGTTACTAAATTCGCGATTGCAGCTCTGACTTTCTTTTCTTTGTCACCTCTGCAACTCTTTTCAGACCGCTGACAACTGCATTTTGTTCATTTCGCAGGTGCAACACACTATATAATTATTTACTTCACATTCCATTACACTAAAAATTTATTTTTCCTGTTTCAAAATTTATCTGATGCTACTAGGGAGAAAATTTTGGACTAGGAATGCATTGCTATGTCTCCATTAACCCTTTTACAACTGGAGGATCCGAGGTTGAATTAAATCGTTTGGAAGAAGCAAGAATATACTAATAAACACAATACTGTGCACCTCAGTTCACAGCAGGCAACTCCGTGGAGCCTAGAGGCTCACAGTAAACAGTAATATTACCATAGGTAGCCCTGAAAAGATGTCCCTGACAATAGCACTGCCATTCTTAAAATCGTTTTCTGTAACGGAACGTTCCTAGTCGCTAGGCAGGACATTCTAAATTTCACCTCTCCTCCATCTCTCTCCTGTTAAAAGCGGTGCGCCTCGTCCCACTCTTCGCGAATGCTACGGAGTGCGCAAAAAGTTAGCCACCGTAAAGGGGAAAAAAATATATAATAATACTTTTTACCACGGAAACAGAAGACTGAGTAACGTTGTCACCTGCCGGTCTGGGGTGAGATTCTCGAACATATTTACGACGAACTCCCTCTCGTAAATCAGATTTTGATCTGGAGGAAGAACAAATGTTATTGGAGTTTATGCGCTTCCCTCTCTCTGTCCTGCCTCCAGAAACATAAAACATACCAAGATTCATAAAGATTTTTTTTTTTTTTGAAAGATAAGGAGGTATGAAAAGATTCTACAGTCTCTCTGTCCTTCTTGCAGATCAAAATCTTGATCATCATTGCGATAGTAATTCCAGACTTCGTTTAGCTATAGTACTTCTGAATTGTTCCATGGAGAGAATAGAAGCCCGGGCAAAGTAATTCAAGGCTAAGATATCCCGTCACTCTTCTTTGAGACATGAAGTCTTATAAAAAAAAACACACACACACTAGAAAATAAGTGAACAATTAAACGAACAAATAAAACACTATAATAAACTCAGATAATGGATGTTTTGCTGGACGATTTCCTAAGATGAGGATGGCGAGTTTTTGCTTTCATCTCGTGTCCTCCAGACGGGTTTATTCATGTGATCCCTGTGTTGGTCAGTCTTCCTTCATAATAGGTAAAAAATGCTATCGGTGTGTAATATGCATAACGAATTGTTGAGAAAAATTTGCTCCTTATGCCACCTAAAATACGATCCAAAAGCAGAAAAAAAAATATTTACGTCTTCATTTGTGCTACAGAGGGATGGACATAAAACAAGCTGTATAGAAATTAAAGGATACGCACCTCTATTTCAGTGGCACTTTGCTTCATTTATTTTAGCTGATGGACTGACAATCTGATTCAAGTTTAGAAAGGCCTCTAGTACTGGCTGGGATTTTAAAGGTCATCTCTAACTCCTGCAGCTCAATAATTCTCATCCGAAGCATAACAGAATCGCCTGTAAGAGGGAGTACTTATCCTTCACAGCACTGCACAAACACCAGACGATTTTGTACAGCTGAGAGACATCTTAACGTCAACACTTCACTCCGATGACGTATTATTAATTAATGTTATCGCCAGATCATGTTAGGGCTATAACTTGGAGGGGGGAGGGAAGTTAAAGGCTTGAAACAAACACCACTAAACCCCCGCAATATCCCAGGTGAGTCTAAAGTTAAATGAAATCATCAGGTGGTAGCAACAAAATACAAAAAGCACGTTCTGGGACTGAAGGGATTATATCGTCCTCTGCAACATTCCCGCAAGTACCTGAGCCTCAAACATAAAACTGTCAAAAGTCTCACTTCACACCTTTCTTCGCTCCGGTGACCAATAAATTTTTTAATGTAATGAAGAAGGAATCAAAAGCCAGAAGTCAGTCAATGAGATAAACACGCACGAAAATACTCTGTAATAGATGGGTGTGGAACCTTAGTAGGCTTCACTCCAGAGAATACCGCATAGGGTTTCTCTTGAGTGAAGTACCTGGCGTGTGAATATCCTCTGAGAATCAAGATAATCTACCCTTCTCAGTCCGGACGCACAATTAGACTCCTCAAGTTTGCCTGACGAGGGTCCAAGATCGGTCTGAATTGTTGCATCCTTACAATGAACACAGCTTCATAACGCGAGTATAATTCTTTCACTTGAAATATCCACGGCACATTCATTGTACTCCTTTCCTTGACCGTCCTGCGAACACAAGCCTCAGTAACGAGAAAGACAGGGAAGTGGCCGTATATTTGTTTGTGAATCAACGTCTTGGGCTCAGATTCCCAGAAATGCTTAAAATAAGGTCTGAAATAGCAGAGAACTGTTTCACACAGGCGCTGTTTTATATATCTTTGGAGCTGAAAAGCAAGTAAAAATTGACATAGTCAATTAACTTATACGCAATGTTGTTGATGTTGCAAATATAAACACATTACGTTGTATACAAAATATTTTTTTAACATTAAATAAAATAATTTCTTTCGCTTTTCAGTTATGTATTCTGTGTAGTGTGTGTCGTCATGAATCTGTGTAATAAAGGATGGTTTACGTTACTGCTGTATGTTGATAATTACCTCAATACAACATACCTTTATTTCAAACACTTCAATAAATAAACTCTGAATATTGGGAGAGAGAGAGAGAGAGAGAGAGAGAGAGAGAGAGAGAGAGAGAGAGAGAGAGAGAGAGAGAGAGAGAGAGAGAGAGAGAGAGAGAGAGAGAGAGAGAGAGAGAGAGAGAGAGAGAGAGAGAGAGAGAGAGAGAGAATGTTTCCATTACACCAATTTTTCTGTAGTTTAGCACAGGCAGTGTTTATTCAGCCTGGAAATTACGACAAATAATTAACGTTTCCAAGATATACTCTCCTCTGCTTCTCTCATTTGTATCTCGTTAGAGTGTTGTAAGAATCTTGTAATTCGACCATGTTTTCACTGCAGAATTACCATGATATTAAGGCAAATGGGGAAGACCCTGCCTGTTGTCTTTATACCCGCGTTCACGGAGCAAGAGTGGATGTAATGTTCTGAGTGGTGTGTGTGTGTGTGTGTGTGTGTGTGTGTGTGTGTGTGTGTGAATAAAGATATTATTGATAATACTTAATAAAAATAGTAATTAAAATAATACAGTAATAATAATGATAATAACAGTAATAATAACTATCAGAACAACAACAACAACAACAACAACAACAACAACAACAACAACAACAATAAAAACAAGAACAACAAGAATGATAATAATAATAATAAAAATAACACTAACAATAATAATTATAAAAATAATAATAATCATCATCATCATCATTAGAACGCCGTAAAATTGTCCAAGGGCAATTTGATAAACTTCCACCCCTATTGCCTATTAGAAGCCGTGCTATAAAGCGACCTTGAGGTCAAGGTCACTGATCTTCTACGAGTACATGTCACCTTAGGTCGTCAAGATCTTCCATCAAGTTTGGTGGCTCTGCCTTATTCTTTCACGTAAAATCAGGTGACTTGTATGTCTTCCGGAGTAGTTTGAAGTTTCGAACCATAGCCGACATCAGAGAATAACTACAGGGCACTCAGTGGTGTGCATCTCTCCGACAAGGGCAACGTAGTTTCCAATCCACTCTACATAATGGGTCAGGTTTTCTCATCACTGGTTAGGGTTTCGGAAAAAGTGTTTCCAGATCCAGAATCTGTAATACGATCCCGATCGGTCCCAAAAGAGTAGCGATTGTTCCCTGGGACATGGGCTATCTACCCACCAAATTTGGTCCAAATCTCTCTTTTAATTTTTGAGTAATCATGCTAACAGCCAAACACTCTAACAAACAAACAGGGATGAAAACATACTCTCCTTGTGGGAGAGAATGATCTAATCTGGACCATATTAAGCACTGCAGGCTGGCCATGTCCCAGATACATGCCATAAAAAAATTCAGTCATCTAACTTAAGTGGTTCTTGAGATTTAGGGTCACTTTTTTTCTGGATCCTATCCAGGTTCCGGTAGTCGGATCAGAAGGATATTTGGCCAGATGAAGCGGCAACCCTGTACTATTGTATGGCAAAGAATGAAGGCTGTGGCTCAAACGGTACGTGAATCGCGGTGCTTTTGGTCTTCCTTAGAATAATAACCAGTAAAACGCCTTTGTCGGCGAGGTTCGAGCTAGGCCGTTAAATCCGAAAGCATTGAAATGTCGCCTTACACCACGAGGATCCCTAGAGTATATTGATGGCTATCTACCTTCCTTTGCGACAAACTCTCTGGCATGTGGCCCTCTTCTGAAGGTTCTCGACGTGCTGCACTTGGCGCGTGTCATGTGCCACGTGTACCGCCTGGGTGTGATGAAACCTGTCAAAAACAAATCTTAAACAATTGTGCAATCATATGGTGCAAACCACGCCGTGATCGGCCCTGTGGTTGCTGAGATTATAAGCCTCTCAAAAGCGTTATGGTCTGGCCGGGTCGAGCCGGGCTAAGTTGGGCCGCTCATATGTGAGAATATACCAGTACTTGACGAAAGAGTCGGGCAATAATAATATAGACAAAAGCAAGAAAACTTCCCACGTGGATATTAGAAGTTTTGATAATAATTTTCGTATTTTTATTCACTGCAGCCAGGGGATGAATATGCACACATTTGCTAAATCAAGTAACCTAACCTAAGGGTGTCAACAGGCTGATGCTTGCTGCTCTTGAGGAACACTGACCCATTACAGAGTCTCACGGAGAGTGTAGACACTATGGGACAAACCACATAATCTTTACCTCGATTAGTTTCAAATTCCTGGAGGTCTTCCAACACAGCATGTCTTAAACATCACTTGACAGAAGAGAGCTCACCTTTCCCCAAACCAGCAGCACGCATACCAAGAGCTAGGCTGGAACTTGAGTCACTTGGATTGGGAGGATAGTGCTCTATCGACGGCGGCACCATCTCTCTCTCTCTCTCTCTCGTTTGAGTCTGACTTTTCACGGTCACTCAAGGTCAAAGGTCTTGCCGCCAAATGAAAGCCCATATGGGAGTGCCTGTATGCTGATAATAGTTAATATCTCTATTTTCAACCAGTTTCAAGTTATAGCCCTCTGAAAATCCGTGACCTTGATTTTGACCTTTCGGGGTCACTGGATCACCTCCAAAATTTAATCACTTTCTTCTGGGACGAGTGCCCACATATCCTGAAAGTTCCATGTAATTTGATTCAGCCGTTTTTTCGTAATGTTGCTAACAAACAACGAAACAAGCTAAGAAACGACTAAAAACAATACCTAGCTGGACTCTGTCGTTGTAGGGATGGTTCCGGTTCATATGACATCACATAAGGTTTAGAGGCTCCTGCAACTAAATGCCCGAGAAGCCCATCCTTAAGAGAATGGTATATTACTCAGAATGCCCCTCTAACTTTCCTAGAATTCTCGAAATCCAGTCGCAGAAATATCGAGTTTGTTCTTTTCTTTCTTTCATCATCAGTCATAACTTCAAAAGAAAGTGGCGTACAAGAGTATGCTATCTCCAAAATGCTTCTTAACAATCGGGGATATTTGTTTTCACACTAAGATGGGAATTCGAGCTACAGTACGTGAAATAGAACCTTAAAACTCTCTCCAGCATTCAGATATTTTCTCAAGAATATGCAAAACTCCACGTATTTGTGTTGCCCCATTCCATTTATTTTACGTATAAAGTATCAGTAATCACAGTCTCCATTGCCAGATTGTTAAAGTCGTTTATAACTAATGCATATTTTGAAGCTAGCTTCCATTAAAAAGTCATTAACTAGAAAACAAACTTTTTATTCTTAAACTATTGTTATGATGTGGAGATGGAAAAAATGCAGAAAAAAGGGAGGAAAAAAAAAACAGAAACAAGACAGCAATTAGAATGTAAGAAGTTCAGAGTTTTGTACCGATTGTTACATCCCATACAGTATTTATAAAATATTTGCAGCTGGTGAAATGTAGAAATGTGTGTAGAACTCTGAATCTCCTCCTGTGCCAAATGCTCCCTGATTCTGTGGTTTTCATCTCCTGTTTCTGCGTTTTTCTCATCTCAACATCTTAACAATCATATCTGAAAAATATATTTATCTTCCAGTAACTGTATTAGTTTCAAACATCCCAGAAATAGTTTCAAAACCTGGTGAAACCTAATGTTAACTTGCTAACTTAATCAAATGTTATCTTGCTAAATTAATCAGCAGTGATGAAATGGTTTAGAAACCAGGGAAATCCAAAGTAAAAAGATTATTACTGGTCCTTTACCCTAACAAGGGATCAAGCACCAGGACTTCCTGGTGCAGAGAGAGAGAGACAGAGAGACGGACAGACAGACAGAAAGACAGAGAGGGGAGCGGGGAACCAAGTGATACAGAGTCGAACCAGGAATTTATTGACACGCAAAACTTGACATGTGGCAGAACTATCGTGAAGTACTGGATAGCCTGCAGTTTGTGGCACAGGGGTCATGTTGAAGGGAATAGCAGTGGTTGCAACACAAAATTCTTTAACGGACTGGCTGATGGCATTCCCTACGCTGCATTTAATCCCCTGATATTTGCAAGAATTACACTTCAGAGGCCACAGCAATGCAGATGGTTAACCTAGATCGATGATTTAATCTTCTGAATGCTAAGGTTCCTCTCAGGTGTATTAATATGTCTACCAGTAACCTTACTAGATTATAATTACCGAAGTGATACACAAAATTCTCAAACGCTCTGACTGTTATGCTGCCTCAGCCAAAAAAAAATATAATCGTCTGGTATTATACTGAATAAAATATCGGTTCCAAAATACTACAAAAAATTCACTAATCCTTCAATGGGGAACTTGTGGAAACAGACTGCCACCAGATGTCTCTCTTTTTAACAGCTTCTCTGATCCGAGTACGTATTCAGTTATCGTGATTCATCTTTGTTGATGTGGGAACCTATGTGGCAAAATACCATCATACCCTACACTATATATTGAAGTACTGAAAAAGCCTCGTAACAAAAAAAATAACTGAAAACAATACATTGCTCTTGTTGTTTTATTTCCCCTAAAACGATGCCCGAATTTTGAAAACCTGGCATATATACAGTATATATTTCTTTTCGTCGTTTTTAATGAAGTTGCTACAAAGCTGAGTTAAATCTTGTCTCCTGAAATGTTCGATTTATACTGTAGTTTTAGCCAGGCACTTGTTTTGTTTGTGTCAGTCTCTCTTTTGGCGGAAATTTAATGGTGATGTGTTAAATTATTCATCAGCCACCCCCCAAGTCCCCGCTCCAAGATCTGATATGACTTGCCTCCAGGAAAACGCGCTACCATTACTTTCAAATAAGTCAGCATTCTGGATGGAAATATGGTAGTTTTCGGCCAGGTTAGAGTAAGAAGAGCATAGTAAGTAAATTTCCCGGGTAGTGAAGCAAATAAAAAGTAACCAGTTTTTTTTTTTTTTTAATGTCTTCTGCTACAAATATTACCCTCGGTTGAGACAGCCAGATACACAGAGAAGGAGACAGATTGATAAGAAATGGTAAGTAAACTGCTATACACATCAATAGAAAGATACACACAAATAAGTAAATAGAGATAATAAGCGGTAGGTAGGTTGATAAAGTAGTTAAGTTGCCAGATAAATGACGGGTAGAAGAGTGCACTGATAAATTTCTAAATTATTATTATTTACTTATTTGAGTGTATATACCTCATGTTATTTGCATCAACATATGTGCAGTATGTAGGGTTGTGTAATGGCTGACACCGAGATTCCGCTATCCGCATTTTAGGGTATCGATGAGAGATGAGCAACACGGTGTTGAGTTGTGCTGACATGATATTTTTGACTTCAGTGACTTGGCGCGATTTCTCTTTCATGTTCAGTCCTCCGACATATCTCATACCAAAAGAGCTACACAATCCTGTCTTCCAAACTTCCAAAAAATAAAGAACCAAAACGAGAATGCTGGAATTTTAATCTTACAAACATCCTGCTTTTTATCAAGACAGATAGATGGATAGACAAAGCTTCCCCAGGTTATTTTTTTGATCATTTTGACTAAAAGTATTTCCCTCGGTTGAACAAAATCTAATGTTAGTTCATTTGCAGTGATATGGAATTTTTCTAACATCATTTCTTAGCCAGCATCCTTTGCAACCTAGAAGACACCCCGATCAAGAATAAATGTGCGTATTGCCTACTGCTCTGCCACCGATACCATGTAATCTAGCACTACCTGTTTCATGGTCGGGTCGTAGGACGCTAAACCCCACTAGTTTTCCCCAGTGAAGAGGTTTCCTAGACACCCAGCAGGACATAAACAATGCTTGTCAAAAGGTGGATGAGCGTCTGAGCAAATGTCATTTAGGAGTATAGGTGGAACTCGTTAGCATTAATTGGCAGCCAGGAAACCATTTACTACGCTGGGTGGTAACCACATAACCAAATTATGGCGCCTGGTGGTTTAGTGGGTAGTTAAGGTGCTCCAGTCGGATTTAGCCTGTGTAGGTTTATATCTAAGGGGTGGTTGGGGTCTATTGTTCACGTAATGCCACTCAGGGATGAGTGAGGCTGGTCAATCTCATTTTAAATGTCAGGACCAACTTGCCTTGCCTCGGGCTCCTACGCTCCTCATGGGACGACATAGGATTGGATGATGGATGGATGGATGGATCAGTAATAATAACGACAGATACAGAATTAACAAGCAATTACCAAAAAATTATCCCTTCTGTTGTGCTTGCCATCTCTGTCATGGTCCACAAATCTTAAATAAAAAGAGATTACATCGTTGGGCTGAGTTGTCCCTGACTGTGTGAGAGAACAGAATCGGTCCATTTACACCCTGACGAGAACGAATGGCGAGCTTCATTTGGGTAAGGAAGGGGAAACACACTATCATAAAGAAGTGCTTCACACACACACACATATTCCACCCCCTCTCGTGTCCCCAATTAGGAGTAATCCAGAGGTCTTGATGTATTTTCAACGGGAGTTTATTTGGAGAAGACAAAAACAGGTCCAACATTGAAGATGAGAGTGAACAGCCTTACTCATCCCTGAGTGGCATTACGTGAGCAATAAACCCCAACCATCCTTTGGATATAAACCTATACCGGCTCAATCCGACTGGAGCGCCTTAATTACGCACTAAACCACCAAGAGCCATAATTTGGTTATATGGTTACCACCCAGCGTTGTAAATGGTTTCCTGGTGTTCAGGATACCATTAGGCTTGTCACTCAGTGTAGAGTCACCCACAGGCAGAGGGAAGAGGAAAGAACAAAGGAAAGAAAGACAGAAGAGGGAGTGCAAAGTCGCCCGTAGGCAGAAGGAAGAGGAAAGAATGAAGGAATGAAAGAAAGAAGAGGAAGGAAGGAAGAGAGGAAAGGGCAGACACCCAAAGCAGCACTACATCGAGTGAGTGGATGGTGAGCACCCCCACATACCATAATAATAATAATAATAATAATAATAATACCTTTACCTGTGGAGAGGAAGGAGAATCAGAGACTGGAAAGAGAGTGTGTGTGAGTGAAGAGGAAGGGAGAAGGGTAGGGGGAGACCAAGGATGAGAAGGAGGGATAGGGTGGAGAGGTATATGAGAGAAGAGAGTGTGAGTTGGAGAGAGGACAGTTAGATGGCAAGAACAGGATGGCGCAGAGGCGAAATGTTTGTGGCTACTAAGGCGTTTGGCGTTCTAGGAAAATACA
The DNA here is from genome assembly GCA_018397915.1 of Birgus latro. NCBI lineage: Eukaryota > Metazoa > Arthropoda > Malacostraca > Decapoda > Coenobitidae > Birgus > Birgus latro. The sequence continues at coordinate 92 of JAGKTI010015036.1, read as the reverse complement.
CACATAGATAAGTATGAATCCTCTGAAGCAGGACGGTCTCATTTTAGGCAATACATCCTATACCGCAGCTCTAGACGCAGGCTCTCTCTCTC
>JAGKTI010015035.1:0-20954 GCA_018397915.1 Birgus latro | reverse complement strand
GCCTACTTGTTCCCTCACCTTTATCATTCTTTTTGTGTTTGCCCTCCCCACTTCCCATTTCTCACCATCATCCACTCAATTGATGTAGTGCTGCCTACTTCCTTCACCTTTATCATTTTCTGTGTCTGTCCTGTTCTTCCTATTTCTCACCATCTATTTCACTTGTAGTGCTGCCTAGTTCACCTTTATCATTTTTTTTTGTCTCTGCCCTCCTCTGCCTATTTCTCACAATCGTCCACTTCTTGTAGTGCTGTCTACTTCCTTCACCCTTATTTTCTCTGCCTTCTTCCTACTTCTCCCATCATTCCGGTCACTTTACTCTTTCCTTTTCAGGTGGCTTTACATTGAGTTACAAGCCTAATGGTTTCATATAAGCAAGGAAACCTTTTACAACGCTGAGTGGTAACCATAAAACCAACTCGTGTTCCCTATCCATCAACAAGCGAGTTCGCAGAGGGGTAGTGCCCCTCCCCGTAAAACAATGAACTCAAGCACTATATGGCGAGTAGCTATATATCCTGTTTTAAGTTTGCTTTTTGTGCTAAAATCACTTCCGTCTTTAATGGCCAATTGTATCAATGATTTTACATTCGATTACGTTGCTAGTCACAAATAAGTTATGAAAAGCATGTAGTGCCAGAGTAGTCTCGTTCTGACACTAAGCTACGTCAAAGAAGACACCCTAGGGGAAAAATTTAGGCCAAGTTAGTTATCTGGTACGAAGTTCCATGTTGGTTATGATTTTAGGAACCCGGACAGGCCTTATGTAGGGGACAGATTATCTATCTATCTATTGCCAGACACCATAATCCCGTAAGGGGTGGCCATTTGACTTTGAGTTATTTATTTTACGGGGAGGGGCACTAACCCTCCACCAACCCACTTGTTGACACGTAGGGAGCACGTATGGTTGTATGGTTTGGTTATATGGTTACCACCCAGCGTTGTAAATGGTTTCTTGGCTTACAGGAAACCATTTGGCTTGTCACTCAATGTAATGCCACCTGTAAAGGAAAGAAAAGCAGTAAGAAGTGACAGGAAATATAGGAGAAATAGGAAGAAAGGAGGGCAGGCACAGAAAAAGAATGATAAAGGCTAAGGAAGAAGTAGGCAGCACTACATCAAGTGAGTGGATGATGGTCGCCACCACCTATGTGCCTGATATTTAACACTCCAGTCTTTCAGTTCCCCCTCAATAGCCACTTATTCTTTGATGTAGCCTTTGGCATTAATGCAATATTTCTGTAAAGTTACCGCATTCAGCATTTGTTAAATTTCTTTCCAACGCAATAGCCCTTCATTTTACTGACAAACTTGATGCCAAGTATGTTTAAGAGACTAAGTGTAATTAAAGAAGTAACACTGCCAGAAAGGGTGTCATTTAAGCCCCATAATTTTATTTGGGTAAAGTTTGAAGGAAGAACCACTCACAGGAGTAAGTTAAATTTATTGGCCACAAATCCATAAGTTTAGCCATATACACATTGGACACTTAAGATCACATACCAATTAACATACGAAAGATGTACAAGAACACTCCCACGTGCTCTGCTGCTCCTCCCCTCATGTCACCACCTATGGCTCTACCTTATCTCGAAGTATACACCTTTATCTTCACTGTGACTATACCGTGGCTTCCAGACCTCGTACCTTTTTCTGTGTTACCAGCTGCTTCATGGAGAGTTTAAACGTTCCTCTGCCTGAAGTCGAAGTGTAGTTCGCAGTACTTCTGCTCTTCGGTGAGATCTTGTTTTATTGAAGTCAAGCATCGTTTCATTCATCGATACTTCGTGCCATCAAGGATTGTTTTTTTTTTTTTTTACCTTATTTGCCTTCCGAGAAGTCCTGTCCATGTATTTTCTTCCTATTGTGTCTCCCATCTTTCAGTAGTTTGTTCCTCTTGCTCCCGACCAGTTTAATTCAGTCATCCTTGTTTTGATGAGAGGCCATATATCCGGGAACAAGAACAGGACTGGCGATGAGAACCAGTCTTTTGGACGAGAGGATACGACTTGTGATGTGGCAGATATCGTTGACCATCCACCATTGACAAGCTTTAGTTATCTCCCATCCACGTAGTGGAAGTCACTGGACACTCTGCGATTAGTTAACCATCAACCATATAGTGGAGGAAACCATCGAGCCCTCAAGGATTAGTTACCTCATTCACGTGGTAGCCATGAAATTATTGTGCACTCATGGACCAGGAACATTGTCTTTGTAGTTGGACTACTAACACCATCCCATTTCACACCTGGGAAATAAAAACTAGTGTTAACTGAAAAACATCCTCGAAACACCTGCCTATTATTGTAAAATCAGGTTAAATTACAATACCTTAATTAAAATTTTATACTAATTCTAAAAAATATGGTAAAACAAAGACTTTCCACTGATATACCTCAAAAACCAAACACAAAATACGCAGGGTCCACACAGTCATTACATATACACAAAAATAAAACTATGCACTTACCTTCCATGATGAATTCTTCATCAATGTTGTTCTTTCAGTCTTTGGAACCAGACCCACCCTTCACTATTCTGTCACCCCTCACATCACCTCTGTTCCAGATTTCCAATCAGTCATTTGCAAGTTCCAGTTCCAGGCTTCCAATCTTACTCAGTCGTGTTCAGTGTACCATTCAGTTTCGAATCATGGCCAGACATATTCAAAAGTGTTATTCAGAGCATCAAGGCTAAGCCCTTCCCCCCCACACACACGATCAATATTATTGGTCAATATTTGGTATTGATCAGTAGTCTGGAGGGTGAAGTGCTCGAAAGGGTACAGCAGGGAAGGAAGGTTGCTGGTTCGTTGAAAGCAGTGATAAGAAACAGGGAGGTGAGCATGGAAGTGAAAAAGTTGTTACATGACAGTATTGTGATACCAACTCTGACATATGGAAGTGAAGCTTGGACCCTGTTGGAAGGACAGAAGTCAAGAGTGAGAGCAGTGGAAATGAGTTATTTGAGAGGAGCATGTGGAGTCACATGGAGAGACAGACTAACAAATGAGGAAGTGAAGGAGCGTTGTGGTGTGGTTGAGGATGTGATGGGAAGCGTTAGGAGAAACACGTTAAGGTGGTTTGGGCATGTGGAGAGGATGGAGAGTGAAAGATTGACAAGGAGAGTGTATGTGAGTGAGGCGGAGGGAGGGAGAGGCCGAGGATGAGATGGAGGGATGGAGTGGAGAGGTATATGAGAGAGGGGGGTGTGAGTTGGGAGCGTGGTAGTGAAATGGCAGGGGACAGAGTGACATGGAGGCGATTTGTTTGTGGCCACCCCGTTCGGGATTGAGGCATCTGGCAATAGATAGATAGATAGAAAATGCCAAATTCTTAATACTAAAGAAAGTCTTAGTAACTAAAATATATTTTAAGTACCCTACTTCACACACACTGTTATTATTACAAGCTATCTCATTCATCATCATCATCGGCAGGGCGAGGAGTAGCAGTATCCAGACATCCCAAGTTTCCCCAATTCAATGAGCCACACTTCCATTCACTCATCATTCAAGCCACCAGAATCCTGGCTGTATCTAATAACGTCAAAAAGTTTCACCATATTCTGTAGCTTCACATAAATGTATCCAAACAGAAGAATTATTATAGAGAATGGTATCTCATTATTTCACTAAATTATCAACATATACAGTATATATTACTAAAATTCTATATAGTCTTGGACTCCTATATTACTCACAGGGATGAAGGGGAACAACCAGCTTTGCTCCAAATGGTGAAACATACTTGATACCAACAGCATTGAATGTCTGTTGTGGTATGGGCAGATTCAGAAGGTAGACTTTGCCTCTAGCCGGAGTGTAGGCCAGAGGGAGGGCTGGGCATAGAAGTATTCGGGCATGTAAGGGTGGGTGAGTAGAAGGGAGGGCAGCAAGGTCACTAGGGGGATCCAGAGCCAGGATAGGGGCACGAGAAGAAGATGCCCAAGAGGTAATGGATGTCAGCCAAGAGGCTACTGCTCCACCATCACCACCCTTACCATTGTGATCTAAACGGGCATCAACAATGAGGTCAATGGTAGTGGGCAATCCTCTTGAGTCTGAGGTTGTTCTACCATTGGTTAGGGCATACAGTTGGAGTTCATGTGTCAGCAGCAAGGGGGATGGAGGGGAGGATGTGGACTGGGGAGTCACTACCACAGTCTGCACACCATGACTCTCCAGCTGCCGGGCTGCATTTACTCCTGCTGCACCTTGCACATGGCACCCACACAATACTACCACAACAGGCGGTTGGTGGCTGTTCCCTGGCTCCAGTCTGAAATGATACACGTGCACTGTAAAGATTATAGATAGGAATGTGGAAGGGTTATAAGTACAGCTGTATGGGGAAGTCAAGGTTGATATAATAAAAGCAGCACCACTGATATGTGGCAGGATTAGAGGAGGAAGTAACAGAAGGTATACTCAAGTACGAAAACATGTATGTGGTTGGAAAAAAATGAAGACCAGAAGGAGTATTTTGAATACTTCTATTTTCATTGCAGTACCTACCTGTGACTACCTCCACTAAGTGAAAGGATAATTTCTGTTGCAGCTCGGCCAATTATCTCTAGCTGCCGTGAATTAGTGAGGCCGTGTTGGTTAGCAGTAGACAGTAAGGCAGCTCGTAGCTCACTGGTAACAGATGGAACCAAGAGCCCAGAATCTATAAAATTTATTCATTATAAGTGGCTTCATATTTCAATTTCCCTGGACAGTTGGATGTTTATAATATAAAAACAGTAACAAGAAAATAAAACCCACTCAGACATTCATTCAGTAACATGAGAGGTAGAGTCATTCACTCATAATTAGTCATTTAAATTCTCAACCCCATCCCATTCAGTACCATCTACTGTTTCAGCATTTGCTTGAGCTATCCCAATATTAGTTAGGTTAAAAAAAGGGCTAGGTACTGTTGTGCTATTCAGTGATGTCACAAAGTCCACATAACATGAGTTCCTAGTGAGACAGTACATCTGTACAAAATCCTTTTTTTTTTTTTTTTTGGCTAATTTAAAGAAAAAAGTATTTTTAAAAATTCATTATTTATTTTTGCTTCTTCAGCTTTAAGACTTAGTTTTTCTGCAGTCCAGCCTTACAGTTTTTTGTTTCAATTCTCTTTGTTGCCTTCTTGGCACACTTTCTTCGTCTTACTGATAAGTTCATTTTCTTCCTCCACTAGTACTGTATTATTAACATTTATTCTAGGGCTAGGCAGTCCACATTCAGTAGATTTCTCAGTAAACTGATTCCCTGCAGACCATTTACACTGCTTTATTTATTAGTTTTTCAATTTTCAAGGGGTCACTTTTAATAAACTATAGTACTGGTACTTACTACAGAGTAAACACCTGACACATAACAGTGTTCGAGTAATCAGGTGCAGCATTCGCTGATAACCTGCATGTGAGACTGATTTGGTTATCCAGCTAGGTACTGGTAATGTAGCCATGATACCACACACATTTCACACCTTACCATTTGTCCCCCCCCCATTCTTGATCTTACAGATGACTATAACATTGAAGTACCCATTGTTTTGCTTTTCATCAACATATATCCTTACTCTAATTTTTCAGTTACCTTTGTTTCTTAGCCTGTTCAGTAGTTGCAACCACATACATTTCTGAAGTCCTGCCCCCCCCCCCCCATTCCCTCCCCCCCTTCACTTCTTTCTCAACAAAACCTCCCCCTCATACATTGATATGGACACCAGTACACCTTAATATAAGTCTCTTGCAGCTTCCATATTCTTCTTTGTTTTGTATCGAGGCTTTTGCTGCATCTGTCACATTTCTTCCTTGAACCAATCTGCTTGTTGCATATATACTTTACAGCCTCTTCTGTTACTGCAATAAGGTACTTCAACTCTACCACTGATCAAATCTCTCTCCGTTCATGAACATACAACATTGAGAGTCACCTCTTTCAACAGCTTTCACTTTATTCTTTTCTACATTTACTTTCAAACCATCCACTCTAAGACATTCACCCTAGAGAAGGAATGGAATTGAGATTATAATGACAATTTATGAAGTACTGTTGTTATAACGATTACAGATTAATTAACATGTTATTTTTGTAAAACTATCTATCTGTTGTCAGACGCCTCAGTCCTGTCAGGGGTGGCCACAAGCTAATCGGCTCCATGTCGCCCTGTCCCCTGCCATTTCACTACCCTGCTCCCAGCTCACACCCCCCTCTCATATACCTCTCCATTCCATCCCTCCATCTCATCCTTGGCCTTCCCCCCCTCTCCCCCCCTCCTCGACCTCACTCACATACATTCTTCTCGTCAGTCTCTTGCTCTCCATCCTCTCCCCATGGCCAAACCACCTCAATGTGTTTCTCCTAATGCTTCTTATCACGTCCACTTCCACACTACAATGCTCCTTCACATCCTCATTTGTCAGTCTGTTTCACCATATTTGTTACTCTGCCTTTACCTACCACATGCTGCAACTCAGAGAACTTTAACAGACATAGTGTATGAGTTACCATAAAGCAGCTACTAACCATTAGCATAAATGACTTCAGCAGCACCAGATGTGGGAACAATGATCTTTCGCTTTGCAGATGGCTTGGATGGTAAGACATTCTCATCACATCGATACTTCTTCTCTGTGTGGCGGTCTGCTTGGCGCACCACATCTGGCTTCAAACTCTGGATCTCCTCAATTACAGCCTTCAAAGTAAATTTTTTTCTAACAGTAAGTTCTGAGAATTTCTATATCAAATACTGAACTTGATAAGAAATCATTCACCAGCTGATCAAGGATTTTGTTTGGTCACACAGTGGCTTAACCTACCCATTTGGGAGTAACTGTTGCTGTTTAGAGGGCAGTGGAAATCCCAGTTCCATCACCCCATCCCATTCACTCATTAACCATGATACACAGAATAAACAAAAGTGATGGTATCAAGGGTTGGTGGTGGTACAATCAGAGGAGAGGGAGAGTGGCCATGTGCAGTTTGCCACAAGGGTGTGGGAAGTAATTCCATCTTGTGTAGTGTTTGTGATAAATGGGTGCACAAGAGATGTAGTGGTATTAGAGGTGGACTGCGAGATGATGCTGATTTCATGTGTGCGGCGTGTCGGGGAGAGCAGGTAGAGATTGTTAGGCGTGAGAGGGTTGAACTTGCAGGTGAGTCGCTTGAGTGTGTGGAGGAGTTTCGTTATTTGGGAGACATGTTATGTGCCGGAGGTGGGGTTGGAGTTAGCTCGGTTGCTAAGGTGAGAAGTGGTTGGAAGAAGTTCAGGGAGCTGTTGCCTCTCCTGACATTGAGAGGACTCTCCTTACGTGCTAAGGGGTCTTTGTATGCAGCATGTGTTAGGAGTGTGATGCTGTTTGGTAGTGAGACCTGGGCAGTAAAGGAAGAGGATATTCGCAGGTTTAAACGTACAGAAATGACAATGATTAGGTGGATGTGTAGTGCGTCCCTGTGTGCAAGGTCTGGGGGGGCTGGGTTTACGATGGAAGAGTTGAGAGGTAGGATGGGACTGGAGTGTATTGGTGTTGTGATGAGGAGATGTAGGCTGAGGTGGTTTGGACATGTGGAGAGGATGGGGGATGATAATTGGGTACAGAGGGTGAGAGGTGTTAATACTGGGGGAGGGGTTGGGAGGGGTAGACCGAGAAAGACATGGGACAAGGTCATTAAGTGTGACTTAAGGCTTAAGGGACTGAACAGGGAGGCTGCCAGGGATTGAGCAGCGTGGAGAGCCGCCATTAGGTGACCAAGGCCGACGCATGCAAGCATGTTGGAGCCTTCAAAAACGAAAACGAAAACGAAACAGAATACCATGCATGGTCAGCATGAAAAGAAATCTGAAACTGGTATGAATTTGTTGTTGCTTAACTCCAGTCTGTTTGACCAAGCAGACCTGTCAACCACAGGTAAGCAGATGTTTCTTTGAGGCTGCTCTGCAGGTACAGTCGTGGTCATATATAATCAACTATCCTCCGGTACTCTGTGCCTCAGGCTGGCTTCTTTATGCGTGAAGTCACAGTGGAATAAGAGGGGATGAGAGGGAGGGGCCAGAGAGATAAGGAAAGGTGGGTGGGGGGACAAGTGATGGTGTTGGGGAGGAGTGAAGAAGGGCAGGGAGGGTATGTTGAGGAGGGGGAATGAAATACGAAGTGGTGGTCACATAATTTGTCCATTTTCTTTCATTCAGGGCATGATATAAAGGAGTTAATATTTAGTAGATAATGCTGCATTACACCTAGTATAGTGGCGTCAGATAACAAGCATTAGAGTGGTGATATCAAGGGCTGGTTCGTGAGAGAAATATACTGATGTGACATATCAAACATTAATGCGAAGCCACATATTTGTATTTAACTGTGTATTTGACTTCGGACGCAGAGTGGAATCTAGATGGCTTTGATTTCCATAATGTTTAAGAAATGTCCTCTTCCCTTACATGTAATTAATTTTTGGAACTAAATACCATATGCAACCCTGACATGGCTGTGTCCACAGTAAGTACAATCATCCTCTTGGCATACACTCCCTCAATAAAGTCAACATGATGTCAGCTATTTTATGGCAACTCTGTATGAAAAGGCTATTTAAAATGACTGTGCATAAAAGGTAATAAATTTGATGTCTGTGCACATGGGTGGATATAATAATGATATCTCTCATATCTGTTGCTTGGACTCCACGCCCGTATTGGTTAAAATGGCTGTCCAACAACCTCTACACCCTCTCATCACCTTGGAATGATATTTTCCTTAGACCAAAAAACAGCTAGTTACAAATTGGTGGACAAGGCAATAATAGTGTGTTTTGCTGAAAATTTCTGGCTCTGCAATAATGATTGATCTGTCACGTCAGTATATTTCTGTCATGAGGCGGCCCTTAATATCACAACCTATGTAAAGCTTGTTATCTGATCCCATGTAATGCAGCATTATCTACTAAATAGTAACATCTTTAAATCATGCCCTGAATGAATAAAAACAGAAAAATAATGTGACCACAACTTTGCATTTCATTCTCCCTCCCCTACCTACTCTCCCATACCTATCCATCCTCCCCTCCCTCACTCCACCCCTGCACCATGATTTGTCCCCCCACCCACCTTCCCTTCTCTCTCTGGCCTGTCCCTCTCAGCCCCTCTTACTCCACTGTGACTTGCCGTGCATAAAGGAGCCTGCCTGAGGCATGGGGTACCAGAGCATAGATGATTATTTATGACCACGACTGTACAGCACAGTACATAAACCATGCAGGGATTAGGAACCCCACTGTGGTAGACAGTGCCTCACCAGGGTCAAACTAGGGTCCTTCCCACAGCAAGGTGCAGGGAAATATAAGGAGGCATGGCTCCTAAGTAGGCACCACAGCTGCTCCACCCAAGGTACAAAGTGGCATCATGTGTAGGCTTCCCCTCAGCACCATGAACTCATGTATAAATATGAAACTTGCCTTGGATGTACGTTTTGTGGATCTCTGGCTAAGTGCTACGTACCACTGTTATGGCACCATCTTCCCTAAAATCATGTTGAAATATAACCTTCAATTATCCAAGATATCATGTAAAACTGCAGTGTCTGTAGACTTATTTGCACTGTTAACCCTTAGATATTTTCAGCCCTCCGCTGACTGCATCTGTGTCAGATTCAGCCATGTTCTCATAGAGTGCACCATCATGCAGTGATATTTGTACTTAATTGGCCACTGTACACTAACTTTTTATGGTAGGCGCCAATGAATGTGGTACCGTTTTAAAGCTGAATAGTAGCTCTTTATCTTAGTATGGTTGAAAAAGATAAATACGATAGCTAAAAGGCCAATAGGACGAGTAGAAGTTAGCCAAAAAGGAAAAATTGCACACCCGTAGAAAAAGATTTGTAAAAAAAAAAAAGTATTTGAGTTACGTGAAATTTGATAGCTACCAACATGTCAATCTACAGTAAATTCCCTTTCTGTTGATATATAGGTTATGGCAATTTATGTTAGTTTTCACAGAGCAAAGCAAATGCTTTCACTGTCACACAGGCAAATATCCATGCTGGTAATACCGATATTATTCATGGTAAAAACCTGTTTACTATGCATATCTGTCTGATGTACTCATCATTGCAAAAGCAAATAGTTGGAAAAGGATAAACAGGATAGTGTATGTGGAACAAGGCCAAATAGGAGATGGAAAACATGCAAAAAAAAAAAATACAGTATTGTGTCATGTGACTCGAATTCAAGTCATCAGAATCTCAACGGCTGGATTTATGATGACTCAAAATCATAACATTGGAATCTCAAAGGGTTAAATAAAAGTCTGCCTAACTATGTTTTCACTGACTTCTGCAATCTGAACCAGACACTGATAAGCTAACACAGTCCAATTTACCTTACAGGTCCAGAATAATATTTTCCAAGGTTCCAGTATCAGTATCTGTACTGTATTTTCTGCGAATGCTACTGTACTAACAGATGATCAGATACATTTTAAAAAAAATAGTTCTTACTTGCTTGTCAAATAATGCAAGGTTCTTCTCAAAATCAAATTCTGTTGTGAGCATGTCATCATCAATAGGAGTACCAAAAGTTGTTTCATCTCGAGTTTTCCGCATCCTCTCTTTCTTGCCAGGAATTCTTGACTGCTCATTCCCATATCTGTCACAGCGCCTGGGTGAGCTGTAATCTTGAAAGGCAGCTGAAGACTGGTTCATTCGTTGCCAGTCATTTGCAGAGTCCCTAGACAATATAGCATTAATATCAGACTCATTATGAAGAAACACTGTGAATGCAAGCTGGTACAGTGTGAGTGCATGGCAGGAATAGATATAAACAAGTTTGGGTGCTTTGGTAAACAAGGAATCTGAGAAAGAAATGAAAGAAACATACTCTGAGAGGACCAGTAGAATGAATGCATGAAAGAAAGAATACATCTCTTATTTCTGGAGCCAAGAATGATATGGATCATTGTGGAATAATGGGTACTGGAGGAAAATATAGGAGTAGCATCTTAATAATTGAAGTGTGCCACCAAATGTAAGGTCTACTCTGCTGAGATCCCATATGAACTGTTCCCCAAACCAACAGGTTTGGCTTGTGTACAACTTCTTTTGAGTTAAGGTCCAGCTTTACACAACAGTTTGCTCCATATTAGGACCACCACAGAACTAGTCAAGCTTTTATACTGGACTACTTTCCACTTCCTTTTCACATTTGTCTGTCTACTATTACTAACTATTGCCAGACGCCATAATCCCGCAAGGGGTGGCCATTTGACTTTGAGTTATTTGTTTTACGGGGAGGGGCACTAACCCTCCACCAACCCATTTGTTGACACGTAAGGACCACATATGATTTGGTTAAATGGTTACCACCCAGCGTTGTAAATGGTTTCTTGGCTTACAGGAAACCATTTGGCTTGTCACTCAATGTAAAGCCACCTGTAAAGGAAAGAAAAGCAATAAGAAGTGACAGGAAAGATGAGAGAAATAAGAAGAGAGGAGGGCAGGCACAGAAAAAGAATGATAAAGGCTAAGGAAGAAGTAGGCAGCACTACATCAAGTGAGTGGATGATGGTCGCCACCACCTACCACTGCACCAAAATATTTATATCACGAGTCTGAGTGCTTTTCCATTAACCAGCACATTACAGTATGAGTGTAGCAAATCTTCTTTTTGAACAGTTGTCACTTTTGTTATATCACATTTAATTCACTCTCTTCCCTTATCACACTTAAGTACTCTCCCCTTTATGGGACTGTTGTCTGATGAATGCAGGGAGATCAGGAGTGGGTCTTCACGCAGTGTATTGATGTACTGCACTACAGTCATGGCGTGCAAGTCTGAAGGTGTCATTATCATGCCCTGGCAACCTACCAGTCAAAAGTGCATCCAATTTTGTGTATACAGTAATATGATATGCGTGTGATTTGTGTATAATATTTCATCCATCATCATCATCCAATCCTATGCCGCCCCATGAGGAGCGTAGGAGCCCGGGGCTAGGCAAATTTGTCCTGACATTTAAGATGAGAGTGACCAGCCTTACTCATCCCTGAGTGGCATTATGTGACCTCACTACAAAAGACTTACAGTAGACCAGAATTCGCTTTTTTCGGAGTCAAGGAGCCGACCGGAATTATTTCTTATATATCAGAAAACTCCGAAAAAGCTGGAAGCAGTCCGGACTGCCTAACCTCCAGGCGGGGCAGCCATGTTGTCCACGCGATTTGTGTGTTCATGTGTTGGTTGGTGGTTGGCTCGCGGCATCACTATTGTTCCCCCGTGCTCTGGCCTCAGTCTGACCCACATCATTTCCTCCCACATCAATTCCCAGGAAGTGCCTGATATACTGCTCAAGGGTGACAAGTGATAAGTGAAATATACAAACTGAACATCTTTAGTTTGTAAAATCATAAGTAATCAGGTGCATAAAATGTACAGTACAGTATTTGAAGTGTTTAAAATTAAGTTATGCCAATAAAGTACTTTCTGAATGCTAAAAAATAAGAGAAGGGGTTTGCATTAATGTCAATATTAATATATATTTAAGACATCAAGCTTTAATCACACGGCGAGCAGTTTGTGTGTTTGTACATTGGTTCATAACGGGCTGACAGCGTCACTATTGTTCCCCCGTGTTCTGCCTTAGTCAACGCAAATCATTTCCCCAAAGTCCCTGATATACTGCTTGACGGTGATGAGTGATAAGTGAATATACAAAGTGAACATGTTTGTTTGTCATCATCATCATCATCATCCGGACCTCCTTTCCCACCCTAGGGCAGTTTGAGCAGTAGCAACGTCCAGACAAGCCCAAATTTGCCCAGGCCAATGGGCCACGCTTCCATTCACTCATCATTCAAGCCCCCAGAATCCTGGCTCTATCGGATACGCCAAAAACATTCACCACGTTTTGTAGCTTCAAACAAACGTATCCAATAGAGTCAATCCGGACGCTGCCACGTTAAAAAGGGGTGCCAAAATCCCTGATCATGCATTTCTTCTCACAACACTCATCCAGCCAGCTCGATCTCTTGTAAGTTCCCTAGCCTCACCGACTTCCAAACCTCTCTTCCTCACACACTCATCCACCATATCTCTCCACCTTCTCCTTGGCCTACATCGCCTCCTCCCTCCTTCAGATTCACTCAGATATACCCTTTTCACCACTCTATTGTTATCCATTCTCTCCACATGACCATACCATGCCAGTACACTCTCTTCAATTCCGGTGTCCACCAACTCCCTCACTCCACATCTTTCACGAATCACATTATTTCATATCCTATCCACCCTCTGTACTCCACAAACATTTCTCAGCAGTCCCATCTCCACTGCTCTTACTCTTGACTTTTCATTTTCATGCCACACCATAGTCTCACATCCATATGTTAAAGTTGGCACTAACACTCCTTCATGTAAGCCTCGTGCAGCAGCAACACTTAAGCCTCTGTTTCTTATCAAGGCCTTCATTGCACCACCTACTTTTCTTCCTTGTGTCACTCAACTTTCAACTTCTTTTGCACATTTTCCTCTCTTTTCTATCACTGTACCCAGGTATTTGAACTCTCTCACCAATTCCAGTCTCTCTCCATTCACTGTGACATTGCACTGGGAGTCACCTTCTCTCTCAGTAACCATCACTTTACTCTTTTCTACATTTACTCTCAGGGCACGATGCTCACATACATCAGCAAAACTCTGCACTAGTCTACCAAGTTCTTGTCCAGTATTTGCAAGTAGTACTGCATCATCAGCATACAACAGATTTGAGATACTGTATTCCATCCATCACCATTCATTACCATTGCCATCCCCCTCTCCATTACTCGTGTTTTTACTTCTCTCATCACCCCATCCATATATATATTGAACAACCATGGGGACATCATACAACCTTTTCGCATGCCCACACTGATCGTGAACCATTCACTTAGATGCCCATTAACCCTTACACGTGCTTCACTACCATCATAAAAAGTCTTGACGGCACCTAGCAGCTTACCATCTACATCATACATGTGCAAAACTTTCCACAGTCCTTCTCTGTCTACTTTTGTCATATGCTTTTTCCAGATCCATGAATGCCATAAACACATTATGGTCCTTCTCACAAGCCTTCTCTGCTATCTGTCTCACTGCAAATATTTGATCCACACATCCTCTGCCACTCCTAAAGCCATCCTGTTCATCACTCACTAGTACTTCTGTTATCTCTCATACTTTATAATAATTCTTCCATATACCTTCCCTACCACATTCAATAAACTTATGCCACGATAATTCTTGCACTCACTTCGCTCACCTTTATTTTTGTACAGGGGTACAATCACAGCCTTTTTCCACTCTGCTGGCACAGTTTCACTCATCCATGCCTTCTTACATATCTCCAACAAGCACTTCATTCCACTCTCTCCACTACACTTAATCATCTCTGCATACACCCCATCAACCCCAGCTGCTTTCCCATTTTCAGTCGCTTCACATCATTCTTCACCTGTGCAAGTGTCAAGTCTCCTGGCACTGCATTCCTTCTCTACACACCCCCAAAACCAATCATGTTTACAGCCGCTCTACTCTCTCTGTTCCCATTCATCAGGCTTTCAAAATAATCCTCCCATCTGGTCCTTACTTCATCTCCTTGGGTTAATAATCTACCACCTGCATCCTTCACACCATCACATTTCTTTCCATTTTCACTTCTACATTTCCGCACCTCTTTCCAGAATAACTTCCAATTTTCAGAGTAGTTTGCATTGATTTTTCTTCCTAGATCATCATTTACCTCCTTCTTTTTCCTCTTCACTAGTCTCTTTACATGCTTCTTGCTCTCAATATATTCAGTTCTTATTTCAACTGAACCCCTGTCCTGTAACCATTCTAGCCATTTCTTCCTCTTTTCCTCCACCACTCTCTTAACCTCATCATCCCACCATGCTGTACCTTTCTTCTTTGTTGTTACTCTTGCCACACCAGACACCGCTTTAGCATTCCTAACTAAGCAATCCCCATATGCATTCCACAGGCTGTCCAGATCCATTTCATTCCAATTCACTGATTCTAACTCCTCCTCTACTTTGATCCTGTAATCATATGCCATTTCTTTGATCCTTAGCTTCTCAACTTTCAGTCTTTCTCCCTGACTGCTCCTCACTCTCCAGATCCACCTCACTCCTCTCAGTTTGATCTTGCATACCACAATCATATGATCTGACAGACCTCCACATCGTCCTTTCATGGCCCTCATATCAGCAACCATTCCCAGCATTGACCTCTCTACGAGCACGTAATCAATCAGGCTTCTTTCAACACGATCCCCATTCCCTCTGTACCATGTATATTTATATGCATCTTTGTGTTTGAAATAAGAGTTAAAATGTACAACCTCCTCTCCTGACACAAATCTTTCAGTTGCCTCCCATTATCATTTTCTCCTGGTACTCCATAACAACCCACTATGTCATCCTCAGGACCACTGCCTATTCTTCCATTCATATCCCCCATTACAATCACTTTATAGCTCCTGGGCATTCCTCCCACTACGTCATCCAGCTCATCCCAAAACCTGTTTTTCTCTCCCTCACTCCTGTCTTCCCATGTAAGATTGTAAAAATGAAGGTGTATAAAGTGTACAGTACAGTATTTGAAAAATGCTTAAAATTAAGTACACCATGCAGCACGCAAAGTCGAAGTTACACCTCCAATTCTCGTCCACAATTCAGCTCCTGCCAGTGAAGACAATCAGGACAATGATTCACTGTTCCTTGACAATGACCCTGAAGATAATGGGTAATGATTTTGAAGGATTTGCTCTGACTGATCCTTCACCAGGCACTGAATGATGATAAACACCCAGCAAGGTGGGGGAGTAGAGAAGGGTGAGCCAAGTGAGTCAGAATGGTTACGTAAAAAACTTTTTTTTATTATGAGTTTTATTGTGTCCAAGTCTTGCTTAAATTTTACTGTGTTAAGCAATAAATTATTTATAGTGAAATTTTAGAAAAAATAAGAGGCGAATGAGATATTGCAACAAGTCAGAAGGAACTGGTGGAGGTGAAACAGGGTGGTGGCCATGATGCTTTTAATGAATGAAACTGCTTTTAATGAATGAAACTATCTTATTTTGTGTGTTACATATGGTCATTATCGAGTCTAAACCTTCCTAAAATTATGTGTTATGCAACAAATTATTTTTGGTGGCATTTTAGAAAAGCTAAGGGGCAAAAGGGATACAGCCACTAGTTAGAAGGAACTGGTGGGGTGAAGCTGGATGGTGGCTATGACACTTCATGTATGAAAAATGTCTTCCTGTGTGTGTTACATAACAGAGGAATTAGTTGGAGAAGAACAGGGAGGTTTTAGGAAGGAAAGAGGTTGTGTAGGTCAGATATTCATTCTTAGATCTTTAGTGGAAAAATTTCTAGAGAAGGGAAAGAAGTTGTATGTAACCTTCAAGGATTTGGAGAAAGCATATGACAGGGTGGATAGACAAGGATTTTGGAAAGTATTAAGAATATATGGAGTAGATGGGAAGTTGATGAATGCCGTGAAGAGTATGTTTGAGGATGCTAAGGCTGCAGTGCGTGTGGGTGGCAAACTGAGTGAATTTTTCCATTTGAAGGTTGGATTGAAACAAGGATGTGTCTTGTCTTCATGGTTGTTCAATCTGTATATGGATGGGATTATAAAAGAGAAACAAGGTCGGGCAGTGGATGTTGAAGCGGCCCTAGTGAGAGAGGGCAGTGTTTGGAAATTTCCTGTACTGTTGTTTGCAAATGATACTGTGCTGAGTGAAGACGAAGGGGAGCTGCAAGGCTTGGTGGATGAGTTTGGGATAGTGTGTGTGAGAAACGGAATCTAAAGGTGAGTGTAGAGAAAAGTTATGGTCTTTGAGAGAAATGAAGTCACTGAGTGTACAGTGAGGTTGGATGAGGAGGAAATGGAAAATGTGAGTGCATTTAAGTACTTAGGTAGTGTGATGAATAAGGATGGACGGTTGGAGGATGAAGTGCTTGAAAGGGTACAACAAGGAAGAAAGTTGCTGATTCTTTGCATGCAGCGATAAGAAATAGGGAAGTGAGCATGGAAGTGAAAAAGGTACTGCATGACAGTATTGTGATACCAGCTATAATGTGTGGAAGTGAAGCTTGGACCTTGATGGAGGGACACAAGTCAAGAGTGAGAGTAGTGGAAATGAGTTATTCGAGAGGAGTGTGACAGGAAACATAAGGAGAAATACACTGAGGTGGTTTGGCCATGTGGAGAGGATAGAGAGCAAGAGACTGGCAAGGAGATTGTATGTGTGACGTGGAGGGGGGGAGAGGGATGGGGAGGCTGAAGATGAGGTGGAGGGATGGAGTGGAGGGGTATATGAGAGAAGGGGATGTGAGCTGGGAGCAGGGCAGAGAAATGGCAGAGGACAGAGCGACATGGTGGCAGCTTGTCTGTGGCCACCCCTTACAGGATTAAGGCACCTGGCACTAGATAGATAGATAACATCAAATAAACATGAACATTCCATCTCTCATCATTCATCACAGTGCTTCACTAAGATTACAACAGTGTACAGAAATGTATTCATTTTTAATTAACAGTAACAGTACTGACCTAAACCCTGAGGGCTGATGTGACCCATGAGCCAGTGCCTCTCCTACAGAGGTACGAGGTTTCCTGTGAGTCTGTTGTAAGGCGCTATTCACAACTGTTGCTTGCACACCATCTTTGGCCCCTCCTGCCTGTCCATGTAGGGAAATTTTATGTTGATATTGGGGCTGTTGCTGCTGTGGGTAGTGATGTTGAGTCTGTCCCAGTTGCTGGTGATATAGAGGTTGATCTGTTAGTTGTCGTTGCATATCTGTCTTTTGCTCAGCCTTTTGCCGCTGAGCCTCCTCTGTTCTGTCATCAGGACGTGACAGAATCTTCAAGTCAATAATATCTCCACCACTGAAAAAAGCAGGGCAAACATCAAATATTTACAAAAGGACCACAGCACTGGAAGATTATCACCAAAGTGTGTGGTGAGATAAGCCATACATCTGTGCAGTTACCATTCAGAATTTTGAGCATCTTGGCTCCACTGTACTGGCATGTGCTTTCCACACTAGCTATATACTTCATCTGATTACGTACTGATAGGTCCAACAAAAGCACTGGCCAAATACTGTAATTATATAGCTACTGAATGTGTTTTGTTTCTGGAGTCCAATTTTTTTTTTTCTGTCTTCCAGTCTCCTTTTGTATGCACATAGAGGTGATGTAGTTCACAAAAAAATAACAGTAACAATAATAATAATTATAATAATTATAATAATAATAATAATAATAATAATAATAATAACAAAATAAAAAGGATTTCCTCACTATCTGACCAGCATAACATGTCAGGTTTCTGAGTAAACCCCTTGTTTTAATCAATGAATAAGCCAATAGCATGGCTGTTAGAGACCCTCAGGCCTCATAAAGTCTTCAGTACAGTTATAACTAAGAAGAAATTTCACTTCTTTGAGGAATGACAGAGAAATACAGGATGATGATTTCATCAAGTTAGGCAATAGCGTTAATATATATGATATGTACGGGTACTCCATGTTGGGTGCCTCTCCATACATACAGAACTTCATTCATTTCCTTCCCCCCCACATTCATATACAGTAGTTTATCATATCAGATTATATTTTTGCTTTCCATGCCCTTTCTCACCCTCACTTTGTCACACTAACCTTAGCTACCTCTATTTGCCCATACCACATAGCCCTAGTCATATATACCAATACCTCTAGTATCCTATTCCATTAGAATGCTTTCCCTCTATTCTTTAATAAACAGACTTACTTTACATCTTTCAGAAATCTCAAATAGGCTTATACTGGTATCTTACTACCAAAATTAAATAGGAGCTGTGAACACCTTACTGAGAGTGAACCATAAAAAATGGGTTGAAACATTGATAGCTGTACAAGCTTTAGTAGCTTGCTGGTGCCGCAGGAATATTTTACAATATTTTATTTCCTGTTATTCCAGTGTACACTATCATAAATATGGCCTGTAAAAATAACTACAGTACTGTACTGTACAGAAGTCTTACTGCAACATAAAGTTTTGATGCTAGAAGTCAAAATACCTCATAAGGATTAAAAAGACTATACAGTACAGTAAAGTACAGTGTAAAATTTAAGTCAAGAAAGTAATGGACAGACTGATTACTTGATAGTGACTTCAGAGAGAGCAGCAGGGCGGCCATTGTGTATGACCCTGGTGAGAGTGATTGTCTGGCGGCTTGGGCTGACAGAGACCACACGCCCTTGGTACCACCCCAGTCCACCGCCTACCTCCACTGACAACTCACATCCAATAAAATTTGCACTCATTCTTTCACAAAGATGCTGTCTGCAATGCAAAACACAGGGATAACAAAAATTAAACAAATAATAGAAAACTGTAGCTGTTTCTACTCTTTTCCTGAAAGAGTTTCTTCATTAACCAGAAATTCACTCTCAAACATAAGGATACTGAAATCAGCAGTAAATTTTTTAGTGTAACCAACAATCAGAGTACATTTCCAAATGGAAACTTCTTCAGAATTGTCTGAATACTTGTATCATCATCATCACCACCACCACTGTGAACAGGCGGGTAGCCTAGGTAGTCCTATTGGCAGCGCAGTCCAAACATACAGTAAACTCTCAATTATCCGGCACAACAGACATGTTGCCGGTTCTGGGTAAACATGGCAAGTGCACTCTGCCATATACTTCAAAGCTCACAGTATACATATTTTTTAATTTATCAGTTGCACTGACCAAGACGTGGTAACTTTAATTCTTTGCTGCTGGAGGGAAGCAGCCGCCATATTGGCAATGACATCGGAAGTCACACTGCAGATGATGCTCCAATCCATCACACAAGGCTTTGCCAGTAAGAGCGATAATAGTTGTCGTGATATTTACCGACATGACCACTGTAGTTCCAAACTACACCCTTCCTGTATGTTGTGAAGGAATACTTTTCATAGTGTAAATGGATGGTACCTGTTAGTTACCATATATCTCGGCAGATAAGGCGACCTTCAGATAAGATGACCCCCAAATTTCAGTCTGAGTTTCATGGTTTTAGCTCATATCGGTCATATAAGATGACCCTCAAACTACCAAACCATCTGTGGTGAAGTTTAGGTCAGTGAGTACCAAACCACCTGGACATGTAGTACCTTGAATTAAAAACCTAGAATGTATTACCAGTAATAAGGTACCATACCTTAAAGTATTACCTGTAGATCATTTGAATTATCACTATGATAAATGATCGGTATGTTATCAGTGAGGCGTATAATAAGGTAAATACTATATGTAGACTATCGTCTGTTGTGGTAGTTGGTACAGTCGGCCTAAGAAGTGACGGTGGAGTATTCAGAAGCTATTGGTCAGTGATGGTGCACATACTCCTCCTTATATCTTTACATGGTGAAAACTATTATGTAAAACTGTTACAGAAAACAAGTAAATGCCAAAACACCAGTATATTTCAAAATTGTAGGAGGCAGTGTGTTTGTTACAATAATAGGAAAAACTAAACAGAACCAATTGGAATGTCAAAACTATCGCTTATAGGGGAGGGAGGAGCTTTCCAAACTTTTCATCCAAAAATCCAATGCTTTATATGGAAAACGAATTCGTGCAAAAACGCCAAAATTACCATTGATCATAGGCTAAAGTTAGGCCCACGGTAGCAAGAACGAGTATTTTATGATTACCTTAAGTTGAACTCGGTCTTACGAGGACTTCCGGTTACCAGCTCACTACACAATAAATAACAAAAGAATATTTACAAGATAATCTTTGCTCCAGTTGTACTGCATTCACTTCCGTCACAACAAAAACATTACAATTCCCCGGCAGAACGATTCCCCGTCGTATACAGTACAGGATCGGGGTATAATGCTGCAGGGGTATTGTGGTGTTTTTGTTGGGGG
>JAGKTI010015032.1:0-12624 GCA_018397915.1 Birgus latro | reverse complement strand
TGAAATACAAGGATGGAATCAATAGGCTGAAAGTAGTAGGAAATATCTACAAAGATGCAGTAATGCATGCTGAAATAATGAACAAAAGTTTCTACCCGGTTTTCATTACAGAAAGTGATTTTGTGGAGGGGGAAGGAGTGACTAGAAATAAGGATGTGATTAGCACAAGGCCCTAAGCACCATTTTTTTTAAAACGAGTAAATAAACTCTAAAGTTGAGAAGTGTCACGCAAAAACTATTAGGAATAGTAAAGTTGGATCATTGTAAAGTTCAGATACTCAATTTTTTTGTGTGTCATAAAATTCTGCACTTGCATGCGCGTGCACTGTCCGATGAAAGTGCAAAAACCCTTACATTGTAACCCTCAGTACATCATAAAGTGGTGTTTCTTATAATTTTTGAGGATGAATTGGACGAAAGCACACTATAAACAGGTAAATATTGTTCACTAATATGATTACAACAACATGAAATGAGTTTGTTTGTGTGTTAGTGCTTGTTTTTAATGCATTTGTTACCAATAAACATAAATTTGGGACAAAAAGATGTCTTGTTTTCTACAACGTACTTACATTCTTAATTTTTACCAAAGTATTGCAGTGTCAAATAAACAAACAAAAAAGGTGTTAAATCAATAATAAATGAAGAACGAAACACTACAAAATCAACCATTATGAATATTAATGATAAAAACACAGAATAAACAAAGAATAACAAACAATAATGTTTGTTTTTGTTTATAGATGTGTTTCTTTATTGACGATGGGTATTACGTGATAAACAAGCGCAAAATATCATAAAACACCAGGGGAAGCAAAATAGTAAGTTAAAAATGACACCAAACTACAGAAAACAGCTAAAGTATCAATAAACAGCCCAGAGAGGGTGTAGACAAAGCATGGTGATTGGTCTGCTAATCAGATTCGCGCTGTGATTCGCCACAGTTATGAAACACACACACACAAACACATTGGGCGGCAGCCGTGGCAAAGATGGCAGCTGCAAAAGCCAACAGGATAGCATAACATCACCCCACTGAAATAAGTGACCTTGTACCTGTACCCTGGCAGCAATAGAGGCAGCTCCCAGCCAGAGGGAGTGAAAGTTATCTTCATTCAATGGGATATTCAACCATACTGCAAATATCACAAGGGCTCAAATAAACATTCCTGGGATAAAAGAAGGATGGGAGAAAACAACGGATTACCTAACTTGATTTCTGCTGCAGTGGCATTTAAGGCCTTGTGCTACTCACCTCCTCAATGTAATGGTAAAAGATATAAAAGTGGGAGTGCAGGAAGTGCATAAATTACTGGAAACTCAAGATGTAAGGAAGGCCCTGGGGTCTGACGGGATGTCTAATTGGATACTAAAGGAATGCGGAGAACAGCTGGTGGATACGATTCACGGTTTAATAGTGTGTTCTCTAGAAGAAGGGAAAGTGCCTTCTGGAGGAGACAGACATTTTGGCAGAAAGTCAGTTTGGTTTCAGGAATGGAAGATGGTGTGTCTCTAACTTGTTGAGCTTCTACTCAAGAATGATTGATGTGCTACAGGAGAGAGATAGTTGGGTGGATTGTGTATACGTAGATCTGGAGAAAGCCATTTACAAGGTACCCCATCAGTGACTCATGTGGAAATTGGAGCACATAAGAGGACTGAAGGGGAACCTCTTGGAATGGATAAAAGACCTCATGACAAAGAGAGAGAGAGATGAGGATAGTAATACAGGACAGGATGTCAGAGTGGAGGGAAGTAACAAGTGGAGTCCGGCGGGGCTCGGTGGTGGCGCCCTTAATGTTCCTGATCTAAGTAAATGATATGGTGGATAGAATGAACAGTTATTCAAGCCTGTTTGCAGGTGATGCAAAGATCATGAAGAGAGTTGGAGTTGAAGTTGAAGAGGACTGCAAAATGCTGCAGGAGGATCTGGTCAGAATTTACGACTGAAGCTGGGTATGGGAAATGAAATTCAACGCTAAAAAGTGAAAAATACTGGAAATGGGTAAAAGTACTAAGAGGCCATCACTGAACTACTCAATGGGAAAGGCACTAATCACAAGGGCGAGAGAAGAGTAGGACCTGGGAATGCTGGTCCAAGATAATTTGTCACCCAAAAAACACATTAACAAGACTGTCAGAGGGACATATAAGCTCTTGACAAACATAAGAATGGCATTCAATACATGGATGAGATGATGAAAAATATTGATAGTGGCTATGATTCATCCCAGGTTAGAATATGTGGCAGTGGTGTGGTCACCACATAAAAAGATATAGACAAGATCAAGAGAATACAAAGAACAGCAACCAAGATGGTCCCTAGCCTGAATTATCTAAGATCTATCATACAGTACAAGGAAAGACTAGAAAAGCTGGGCCAGCCTTCCTAAGACAAAAGAAGAGAGAGGGGTGACATGATTGCAGTGTTCAGGGTAATAATGGGAATATATAAAACTGACAGTAAAGCCTTGTTTGTATGGGCTGAGGGAGCAACATGAGGACATGGAAAGAAATTGAAAAAGACAAGTTGTCTGAAAGATATAAAGAAATACAGTTTTCCATATAGATGCACTGACCTGTGGAATAACCTGGACAAAGAGATCATCCAGTCCAAAAACTTAAATGAGTTTAAAGCAAAATTTGACCGGCTGATACATGGAGATGGGACCCCATGGGAGTAGCTCATTTCCTGTATATCACAACTAAGTAGGTAAAACTAGGTAAATACATTATAAGTGATCATAGATATATACATATATCAATCAAGACCATCACCTTAGTACTGGGAGGTGCAGGCGGTAGAGCCACATAAAGTATGACACTTCTTGACATATCTGTCTCCAAGAATTGCTCCAGATTAAGGTGTGAGGTGGTGCTGTCCACTGCATGCCCAATTGTCACCTCCGCACCAGCAGCCAGAAGAGTGAGGAAAATGTCTGACTGGAAGCCTTTATGGGCATGTTTCATCATCAGGTTGCCAGCCCAACAGCCAGTCTGGTTGACAGGAAGGGAATGTAGAGGATTTAAATGGCTACTGACTACAAGATCATTACAGCAGATAATTAATTTGTGCTTGACACCAATTTTCCTCTAGATATGATCTGCAATATATGGCATTACATCCAAGTCCCAAGTGCACTGTTAGATGAACAAGAGAAGATAAGGAACTGTATGGATGAATACCCATTACAGAATTGTTTATGGCCTCAGATGCACACCACTAGCATGTTCTCCGCCTTAATCTTTTGTTAGTAGCCATCTGCTACTAACTTATTATTCAGTTTTTCCACTTGAATATGTTTGCATTCAGTAACCCTCTCAGCTGTTTTCCACCCTCCTCTTAGTTTTACTTTGTCCAGTTGAATCTCGGGAATACACTTTTTTTATTTTTTTTTTAATACATTTCTCTCTCTTTCCTCACTAACAACATTCACAGTACAAGTACTAACTTATTCAAAATACCCCTTACAATCACTGTGTAACTTTTCATCAATGTGCTTTATCACTCATTCTAACTACAGTAATTCTAAAGCCTTTCATCTTCTTCAATGCTTTTATCACAAACTGCATTTACACTTGCTGGAGTCACTTTTATCATCTCCAGCTTGACATATATGCATCCAACACTAGAATACACAAATCATTCATTCCTCACTCATTCATCAGCACTCCTCCTACTCCTTTATCCTTTTTATGACTGGCCACACCTGACCTTACATACTGTCTATATCAAATCTTTCAAGCCATCTTCTGTGTTTCTTTTTACTTTTGTTGCTAACTGTGGTTCACATCATAATTTTTCTTCCTGGAAGGGTAACTTCACTGTCTCCCAACTTTCTAGTTCTTAATGTTGCCCAGACTTCATACAGTTACATAAGCTTGTCTACTTTTTACAACTATCAAACTCCATTTAGCTGCCCTACATTACATGAATGCAGTATGTGGGGCTAGAGTTCATTCTGTTTTGTTTTTAAAGGCTCCAACATGCTTGCATGTGTTGGCCTTGGTCGCCTAATGGCGGCTCTCCATGCTCCTTGATCTCTGGCAGCTTCCCTATTCAGTCCCTTATCCCTGAGGTCTTGCTCAATGACCTTATCCCAGGTATTTTTTGGTCTACCTCTCGCAACCCTTCCCCCGATATTAACACTTTTCACTTTCTGCACCCAATTATTATTCCCCATCCTCTCCACATGCCCAGACCATCTCAATCTCCAGTTCTCAGGCCACGTGAGGGGGCTCTGACCACCACCCAATCATCATCACTACCAAAACCAGAATCACCCCACATGGCCACAGACACACATACACTAACTATAAGAGAGCCAAGTGGTAGGCCTTCACAGCTGAAACAGAACAATACTTTGAAACATTAAACAGTACATCCATCACAAACATCAACACCTCTGTATACATTTTTCAATACAATTATACAAAATGCAGACAAAAGACACATCCCTAGAGGCAAGAGAAAAAGACACAACCCCAACTTCAAACCAGAAATTCATGGCCTCATCAGTCAACGGGACACACTACGACACTCCCCAACACCCCATACACAAGACACCGTACAAGAACTCAACACTCAAAAAAAACAATAAAATATCAGAACAGCAAACACTAAATTGGAATAAGTATCTCCAAACACTTGATTACAAAACGAATACCAGCAAACTCTACAAAACACTAAACAGCATTACACTCTCCAACAGCAATACAACACAATAACACGCTGCCATCACAACAACAGACACCATACCTTCAAACAAACAACAAGCACACACTCTCATCAATCACTTTTCACATGTCAGCCATCTAAAACCCCATCACAACGACCAACGTATCATCCGATGTAAGAGACATGTCCCCACAGACCCAGACTTCCCACCTTTCACTTACAACCAGACGAAGCACATCAATAGCAACCTTAAGCTCTCATCTGCCAGTGGACCAAACAACATAAGCAACCTTGGACCACAAGGCATACAAGCACTCACCAACCAATCAAACTACAGCCACTCACACAACATAATACCCAACATCTGGAAGCATGGCATTATCATCACTATCCCCAAACCCAACAAACACCTCACGTTACCTTCCTCACATCGCCCCATCACACTCCTCTGCACCCCCTCTAAAGTCACTGAACGACTGGTACTACAACTAGTTGCACCTCATACCCCCCTAGCCCCATCATAACATGGTTTTAGGCCACTACACTCCACAAACACTCTTCTTACAG
Organism: Birgus latro; assembly: GCA_018397915.1. NCBI lineage: Eukaryota > Metazoa > Arthropoda > Malacostraca > Decapoda > Coenobitidae > Birgus > Birgus latro. The sequence goes on along the minus strand of JAGKTI010015032.1, from coordinate 7,379 downwards.
ACCTCACACAGAGAGTTTATGATGGCATGAATTCAGCTAGACCACCACACAGAACACTCCTTGTCACACTAGACATTAGTAAAGCTTTTGATGCCATCCCCCGCCACAACCTCACAAACAAAATATTCAACACAAACATGCACAATAACACAATAAGATGGCTGGCAAACTATTTAGAAGGCCGATGTGCACATGTAACATTTGCCAGTCAGTCTTCGAACACCAGAGACTTGACAAATGGAGTCCCCCAAGGATCTGTTTTGTTCCCTACACTCTTTAACTTATACATGCAAGACATACCCACACCCCACACACCACATATACACATAGCTTCCTATGCAGATGATATAACACTTACATGTACACACCAAAATGCAAACACAGCAGCACACATCCTCCAACCTCACCTCAACACACTATACGAATGGTTCACCACAAACAGGCTCAAAATAGCCCCAGCCAAATCTACAGTCACCCTTCTCACAAACTGGACAGCAGAACACAGTCACATTCCACACCTCACCATAAACAATACTCCCCTACCACACACACACTCACCCAAAATCCTTGGTGTAACATACAATACATAAATGTCTTTTAAACAATATATCACAAACATCAAAAATAAATTAACACCAAGACTCAATGCCTTGAGGTCACTTGCCATACAACATTTGGACACAACAAAGAAACCACCACCACAGTATACAAGCAATATATATATTCAGTGATGAATTATGCAAACCCTTCTTCGGCTCCTAACCTCACTAAAACACATTATAATACTTTTCAGACCATACAGAACAAGGCCCTAAAAATTAATCACAGGCTGCACAGTTACTACACCCACAGACCACCTACAGCAAGAAACCAAAGTCCTTAAAGTCAAAGATCATCAAGACATGAAAGGCACCCAAATTCTCGCTGCAGCCTCCACAAACCCAAAACATCCACTACACTACGTGGCAGCACATCCACATGCACCAAGGAATATCAAAACAACACCCAGCACATGATATCATACACAATACTGTCATCTCTCCCCCCCTCGCCTGCCTCACACCAGCTTCCAGAAGCACATCCATACTCAAATCACTTGCTGCTCCATTCAGTCACTTAAAGACAACACACAGCTGCATGCATGGCCTCCTGAGATCCATCCTTCTGAATCCCATCTCCCTTGTGAGGACAGGGTCCACCTGGCCAGGCTGAGATGTGGGGACAATCCAGCCCTCTTAAGTTATCAGAAGAGACTGGATGACTCCATTGCTGACGCCTGTCCAGGATGTAACACAGCACCAAATACTATTAAGCACATGATGGAAGACTGCATTGCACACAATCACCTACGCCAACAACACAACATACACTCCTTGAGAACTCTGTGGGAAAGCCCGGTCTCAGCAGTGGCCTTCCTTAGGGACTCGGGGCTGTTCGGCCAGACTGCCTAGGGAACAACTACTGAAACTACTACTACCATCTCAATCTACCTCTCCCCATTACAACACCAATACACTCCAGTCCCATCCTACCCCTCAACTCTTCCATCATAAACCTAACCCCCCCAAGCATTGCACTAAGGGACGCACTGCACATCAACCTAATCATTGTCATTTCCATGCGTTTGAGCCTGTGAATATCCTCTTCCTCTACTGTCCAGGTCTCACTACCATACAGCATTACACCCCTAACACAAACATCCCATAGCACAAAGGGAGAGCCCTCTCATTGTCAGGAGAGGCAACAGCTCCCTGAACTTCTTCCAACCACTCTTCACTCTAGCTACAGAGCTAGCTTGAGCCTGGCTTCCAGCACATAACATGTCTCCCAAATAAAAAAACTCTTCAACACACTCAAGAGACTCACCAGTAAGATTAATCCCTTTGCACCTGACAACCTCCACATGCTCTCCCCGACAAACCGCACACATGAAATCAGCATTATCTCGCAGTTTACCTCTAATACCACTACATCTCTTAAGCACCCACTTATCACAGACACCGCACAAGATGGAATTACTTCCCATGCCCTTGAGGCAAATCAAACATGGCCACTTTCCCTCTTCTCTGACAATACCACCACCAGCCCTAGATACCATCACTTTTGTTTTATCTGCATTTACTCTCAAGCCCTTGTGCCCCATATCATCTCTCCACTTCCTAAATCTTTCTTTTGCCTCCCTTTCATTTTCTGCAATATACACCAAATCATCAGCATACAACATCTCCCACAGGAGACCATTTCTCAAGCCATGTGAGAGGGCTTCAAGTAGCATGATAAACAATAACGGACTCAAGACTGACCCCTAATGTACACCAACATTCGCGGGAAACTCATCACTCAAATCTCCATTCATCCCCACCAGGGTGCGAGCACCCACATACATGGCCATAACCACCCTAACCAGCCACTCCTCAATCCCCCAAGCTTTCTTATTCCCCACTTCACCACTTCTCTAGTAACTCTGTCAAAGGCTTTCTCCACCACCATCATCAGCATACAATTAAACAAAAACAAACTACAGATCCCTTTCCTATCCTAAATATATTTCCTGTAGCTGTCAAACAATAAGAGTGAGTCTGTGAAACATCAACATACAAAGCCTGATGAGGCTAAGGAAGTGACAGTGAACTGAGGTCATTGGAAGAGGAGTAAATAACAACCGAGGGGTAAATAACAAGGGTCTGGCACTGCTGTAACCCCCCCTCCTCCCCCTTAATGTAAAAGTTGGTGGACTGACTCTAGCAAATAGGTAACTGAACCTCTTAAGTGTGACAATTTATGCCTGCGAGGTACAGTCAGAATTCCAGAGGCTTGAGTGTTAAGTGAATGAGAGTGTGACTCATTTAACTGTACAATCTTTTACTAATTCTCATCTTCATTTATCAGATTTTTTCTTACTCTCTGGATCTTACCTCACTCCACCCTTGTGTGGGAGAAGAAGTCTTAGATAATGATGATGATAATCTGTTTCCCTTATATACTGGGATATAATCTCATCTGGTCTCAAATGGCTTCTAAAGAAGTGTTTTCAGTGTAGCTTTGAGATGAAAATTAGGATTCTTTATGAGGGGGGGGGGAAGGTACAATATATCCAATATATCAAGTAATCAGCTTTCTATTCTTATGATGCATATCACAAAACCAAATGCAGTATAATATACAGTACTGTACTGCTAAAAACGAAAACTGCTCAGCAACTAACATTTCTGACGGAGACATTGGCCACCACTTGCCAGTGCTGTGCGATGACTTCTAGATGGGCAAAGGTAACCGGGATAGTCTGAGCAGCATGATGTAGCACTTCCATACCCCGTGTCAGGTTCACATTGGCACCGAGAATCACTGGAGAAGACTCACCACCTACTCTTGTATTGTACAACTCATTGATAGCTTCCGTCGAGATGTACACTGAGTAGGGACCATCATTCTTGAAAACCCCTATAATGAAACTACTGTACTAGTATGTATTATGTTTATTCAGGCTGTCTGTCATTTCTGCATCCATAAACAATATTTACAATCTCCACTAAAATACAAGAATATATATAAAGTACCTTTCAATATAGTGAAAAACACTACTTACACTGAGAATCAATGCAGGAAGGAAAAAAAATCAGAAATCTATACCAAAAACGGAAAAGTACGAAGGCGTGACAATGAACTCATTACCTTGGCCAGTGTTCCCAACCACAATGCGAAACTTCTCATCACTCCCAAGGTTCATGAGAATGTTGTAGATGGCCTGGAAATCAAATCACAACATGATTAACAGTATCTACAGCTTCAAATATTCTGAATGACCTAAATATCTACTTGTCCATATACAGTAATATCTCGATATACGATACCCCTAGATGCGATATCCTGGCTTAACCTCTTCATTACCGAATTCCACATATGTATACTCCTGCATACATAAAAAAAAGTTCGGCTGAGAAACCAAATTCACTCATGTATATGGGCGTATACATGAGATAGATAGGGACATGCAGGGGAGCTAAATACTCGGTTTGGGTTGAAATAATGATGCAACGTGTTGACTGAATGACAACCAGCTATGATGTCATGCACCCCTGTCATGGCTCTGGCATGTGTCACAGATTTATGCCAATGAGCTCAATTTGTTTGGGGACATATTGTATAATATATATTTTGATTTTGTTATATATATATACTTATATAATGTGATATAATATAGAACAAATGTGATTGTTGGTATCAGCTCATGGTTGCCTAGCAACGAGTCCGGCATTGCTGTACCCGCGGGTGAGGGGAGGGAGGGAGGGAAACATGTGCTTGCAGGACAGTTACCCCATTTCCTCATGATACGAGATATGCAGGAATGCCATGGCATCATCTGACAGTGAAAGTGATGTGGAAATGGAATGGGATAGTGAACTGGAGGGGTCAGATGACAATGAGACTCAGTCTGACTCAGACGAAGATTATATGCCTGAAAATGACAGTTCAGTGAGCAGTGATGATGAAAGTGAGGAGGAAAGACACGCTTCCAACACTAGTTCAGCAGTGTCACAGAGAGGGCAAGACAAAGCTCAGCAGAAAACATTGCCCTGCCTGCCCTCATCAGCCTGGTTTGTGTTCCACCGAACACTTCCAGGTCTGGCAAGCCCAGTGATTCACTCACCTGGTTCAGTGCACCTGCCTTGGAGTGCACCAGATGCGCCAGCCTCGGAGTGCACCACCCTACTCACCTACCTCCCCTGCCTCACCTACCTCTCCTGCCTCACCTATCTCACTTACCTCAGCTCTACTTACTACATACCTCATCTGCCTCGGATTTATCTACTACACAGCTCACCTGAAGCCTACACTACAACAAGGTAAATAATTACAAACCATTTTATGTGGCATGTGGAGAGGATGGAGAGTGAAAGATTGACGAGGAGAGTGTATGTGAGTGAGGTGGAGGGGGCGAGAGGGAGGGGGAGGCCGAGGATGAGATGGAGGGATGGAGTGGAGAGGTATATGAGAGAGGGGAGTGTGAGTTGGGAGCGTGGTAGTGAAATGGCAGGGGACAGAGTGACATGGAGGCGATTTGTTTGTGGTCACCCCGTTCGGGATTGAGGCGTCTGGCAATAGATAGATAGATTTTATTTATGTTCAGTATGTATATTTTTTATATATCTTACTACTATTACTACTACTACTGCTACTACAACTACTACTATTACTACACTTCGTTACATATATCTTATGGCCAATATGTATTTAGCTATACAAAAAAAAACAAACAGTAATATAAAATGAAAGGAAACAATGTAAGGATAAACAATACACTATCCTACAAACAAGCGGAGTGAATGGGAAATCCGGTTTGAGGGGGGAGTGGGGAGCGGCTGGGGGTTGGGGGGGGGTCGGTAACGAAGGGGTTAAAGATAGGGGTAGAAATACCACCATACCCTGCCTAAAGATGGCTATACCCCAGTTTAATGATGGATTTTGAATTTTTAAATCAATTGTATGTTTAGGTTGATTTATATACTGTTTTTAGACTTAGATTAATGTGTTTTAGCCACAAGTGTGAACATTGTCATTTTGGGGTACAGTTTACAAAGTTTGAATTTTTCCAGACCCATACTTGGCAGTTATCTGATTTTATTTGTTGGTTTTAGTGAGTTTTTACAGGTGTTAGGCTTAGGTTAGCTTCCTTTAGATTGGCTTTAAACTTGTTTTTGGGCTCATTTGGGTGGGTTCTGGACTTGGTTAAGGGGAAAACCAAGGCTGGTAAACGCTCCCCATTACTTTACATGTTAAAAGAACCCTGATATATGATACCCCACCTAACGATGGGGTTTTATCTAACCAGTTGTACTGTTAAACCGGGGTATGCCTGTAGAGCGCTCCACTAGAAACTCCCTTGATGGTACCTTTCATGTTGCAGGAATAGCTCAGTCTGCTGGTGTAGGCATGAGTATGGTAGCAGTAGAAAATAAATAAATGTTGTAGGAAAGACACTGATAATGCTGACTGAGCCATTCCCGCAACACAAGAAATTGTCTGGTGGAGTATATAAGGAGTGTTATATGAGGATCATCATATATATATATATATATATATATAGATATATATATGTACAGTACAGCCCCCCAGTATGCGAGCTCCGAGTACACGAAACGCCTAGTGCGCAAGGACCTGTTTGAATATTTTAAATAATTTTTAATATTTTCCTAACCAAGTAAGTGAGTCACACCCACAAGACGTGAGGCAGCAGGAAAAAACTGCCCAAAACCGGGTTTTTCCGGTGTGAACCCCAAGTGCAACACCTTCCTCTCCGCTACGCGCCACCCTCATTGCCCGTTTCTATAACAACGTTTGGATTCACATGAATAACGGTTATTTCACAAATGCCAAGTTGTTGTACTACAGATATGTCCATAACATGATGAGGAATGAAACAGACAAACAAGAAGGGGTGAAGGAAATTGCCGAAAATGTGAGCAATAGCGAGGAGATAGAGCATCTTCCCATCACCACCTCCCCTGACTCGCCTGCTGCTGGACCCTACACCTCCACTGCCCCACCTGACTCACCAGCTTCCTCCCCCTCCACCTCCACAGCCCCACCTAACACACCTGTTTTACATGGCATACCTGCAACCCCAACCATAATTACTGTTGCTGTATACTAGAAGAAATACAATATACCATTCAACAGGCTGTAAATTTCTTCGTCAAGGCCTGGAATAATATGTCATTGGCAACCGTTAAATAAGAGTGGCTGGCAATCCTGCCCCTACTCATGTCTGTTGAGATGGAGAGAGAGCAGCCATCAGAATAAATGACTAATGATTTGGCTAGTAAATCAGATTTCAAGAAAATGCCAGAAACAGTATCACGACCGAGTGAATGCCCACCATCAGTTACTCAAAACTCGCTTTCTTTCACAACAATCATCACACCAAACACGTTTATTACTCGTGACAATTTAACAACCAATCTTATAATTTTCTGGCACCAATTAGACATTATTGGTGAGATCCTACTGTACTCTACTGTACAGTAGGCGTGGAAAGTATTGACGCTTTTTTGCCGACATCATTCTTTTTCGCATTAAGTGAAGTAAGGGCAATACTACCCTCCCCTGTGATGCGAAATGAGCTGATGCTTTTTCAACAGGAGCTGGCAACCCTGCTTGATAGGTTTGGCACCACAGGAGCAGGCTCAGTAATGTTTGGGCAGCCACAGGAGGAGGATTGTCTCTGTGTGTGATGCACCACCAGGGCATGTTTTCACTCTAATAACACAGTTATTTGATTACCTACCACATTCTCATCATGCCTAAAGTAACCACAAGCAAGGACAAATGTGTGGAAGTGATTACTTTATACAAAGCTGGCCACAAACTCCCATTTATTG
>JAGKTI010015031.1:0-20955 GCA_018397915.1 Birgus latro | reverse complement strand
AAGTCTGGCGTCCATTTGGTAGCACACATATATCAGCGTCTTCGTGCGTGGTTTCATACTGCTTCGCCCCAAGTATGCACCGATACTTTTTTTTAACTCATAGTACAGTGTAACGATTCTATCATTATATTATTATACATAACGAGTGAGGCCTTTGATGTGACTCCCCAACTGTTGCGTTAGTTTTTTTTTTCTTCAATACTCCTATATCCCTTATATGCATGTTTCTTTTTATCCTTTTCGAGAGGGGCAAGTCCTCCTCCGTGGCCCCATGGGCAGAGACCTGTCAACACTTCCACCTCTCATGCTGGTCGCTGGGTCACTGAACACGACAGGTTAGTGTTGGGTCAGTCTCAGGTAGTGTGGAGTTGCCGGCTGTCACCGGCCGAATATTTAGCTCACTTTGGCTAGCCAGGTAGCGACCCAATTGGGCATAGTCGATGTTGCTTACTGTGTGACCAATTGGGCATAGTCGCGGTTTACAGGTTAAATAGCCCTCTCAGAGACAGGGTTTCGGTGACGGCCACTAGCCGCGTCTCGACTGCCCCCTCAAGAGGGGACAACAATTTGGTGACAGCCATTAGCTGCACCGGCAGGAGGGTGACAGCCACCAGCTGCATTACTCCTGCAGTCCCCCTGGAGAACGAGACTCGGGTGACGGCCACAAGCCATACTTGTAGGCAGGCAACGGCCACTAGCCACATTGTGCCTACTGTCCCGCAGGGAAGAGAGACATTGGTGACAGCCACTAGCCGCACCCGCAGCTTGGTGACGGCCATCAGCTGCATTAGGGGTGCAGTCTCCTTGGGGCACAACAACTCGGTAATGGCCATTAGCTGTACCAGCGGGTGTGTGATGGCCACCAGCCACATTCCGCCCGCAGTCCGTCAGGAGCATAGGAACCCAATGACGGCCACTAGCCGCATTGGACAAGAAACGACCACTCGGTGCTCGTGCCCGCTGCTCTAGGGGACTTGGCAAAGACCACTTGCTGTGCTGAGGAGGGATCAGCTACGTGCCGCCCTTTGCCCCCTACCCCTGTATGTTCCCCCTTCGAGGGCTTCTCTTGCTTGCCCACCTCCACCAGCAGCAGAGCGGGATCCCTCACATTCACTCCACTCAGAGACCCTTCTCTAGAGGAGGTCTGGCTAGGCCCCATGGTATTACCCAAAGTCTGAGCCCTACAACCTGCTTCCTGGCGACACCAACCCCTGACAGACTCTTCACGAGGAGGATGCTGACAACCCCACCAGACGGAGGCCTAGCCAGTGAGAGACCGCAGCCCACGGACCCACCGGGACAGCCCTGGGACATCAAGACGAGACCACTCCTACCCAGCCAGACGACGTCCTGCTCGACAGAGTGGGTGCAGACAAGTGCACCTACTCTCCCTGTTCGGGCCCAGTCCAGAGGCCTGACCCTAAGGCCCATCCGCAGAAGCGGGCATCTCACCACGCGCCCCCGCAGCTGATTCCGGATGACATGACCCCCAGCAGTAGTCCTGTACCACTGGAAGAAGGCCGCCTCACCTGAAAAGACCCCGATGACACCGGGCGGGGACCTGTAGCAGCCCAAGACTGTGCCGCCCGCCAGCAGTCCCATGTCATCGGATTAAGGCTGCCTCACCAGACGGGACCTCCTCAAAATGGTCGGCACCCATAGCAGCCCAAGGCTACGCCACTCTATGCAGAGTCCTCCGATCCTGTCCAAAGTACTCATACTACTCTTTATTGTATAGTGTGATATATTGTCTAAGTATTGTATTCAGTTGTAGTCAAATAAGGTAATAAACGTGTAAGGTTGTTCATCAGAGTTTTTATGCCCTGTTCCTGGAGTTGCTAAAATACAAAACCCGGTCTAGGAAGAGGACCCCGCACTAGGCTTCGTGTTTAAGGAACAAGCAATTGGGCCTTAAACCAGTCGCATAACAAGGAGAAATAGGGACATCAAGTATGCAGAGCAGAATAATGGGAGAATATATCAAATACTTAAAATATGGATTAGAAGAAAGTAAAAAAGACTTAATTTGTTATGCTACGTGTTCAAAGTCCAACTGTTTGTCCTTTGATCATGTTCAACTATTGGAGGGTTCTTTTCTGGACCGGGTCTAGTGCACACAACTAGAGGAACACGCCACAAGAACTCTGGTCAATCAACCTTACACGTATATTACCTTAAATTCGTACGACACTGAGTACAATGTGAATATAACAGCAACACAATACACTGTGCAGGTTTCAGGCACTACCAGGACAGGAGGACTCCGGTTGGGCTACTGAAGTCTCGAGCTGCTTACAGGTGTCGGCCAGGTGTGGGGGGTGCCCCATCAGGTGTGCCTTCCCTGAGGGGGGACGGGACTACTGCCAGGGGCCGAGTCGTCTGGAGTAAACTACTGGGTGGAGTGGAATGGGGCCCCTCCCTAGTGGGGCCTCCCTATTGGTGGAGAGTTCGGTCCTCGGGACTGTGACTGAATAGGGAGAGTAGGCACACTTGCTTGCACCCACCCTGGGAAGTAGGTCGCCATCCGATGGGGCTGGGGAGGTCACACCCCAGAGTCCTGGGGGCTCCTCTGGGAGTCCGAGGGCTGCAGTCTCCCTCAGTTTGGGCCTCCGTCAGGTGTTGTCTGCGGTGTCCCTTCCTCTGGAAGTCCAACAGCGGGTGGTCTTGTCTGGGCACCAGCAGCACTGCTCGAATCCCCGGGGTCACGATGGGACCTTGCTAGACCTCCTCCAGGCATAACTCCTCCTGGGGGCTGCCTCTGTGGGGAGGGAAGGAGGGATGTCCCATTCAGCCGCAGGAATGGTGCACCAAGCAAGGGACGTCCTCCGTGGGGGAAGTCACAAGAGTAAGGGGCAAGGAACAGGTGGTGACCGTTCCCTCCCTGGTGCAGCTAGTGGCCATCGCCGAGGTCCCTAGCACAGCAGGGACAGAGCAGCTAATGGTCGTCTCCTTCCTGCTGGTGCGGTTATTGGCCATCACCGGGGCCCGACTTCCCAAAAAGATTGCAGGTGAGGTGTGGCTAGTGGCCATCACTTGCCTGCCGGTGCGGCTAATGGCCATCACTTGCCTGCCAGTGCGGCTAATGGCCATCACTTGCCTGCCGGTGCGGTTAGTGGCCATCACTGAGTTCCTGTTAGGCGAGGTGTGGCTAGTGGCTAGTGGCCATCACTGAGGTCCAGCTCCCAGGAGTAACTGCAGACGAAAAGTGGGCGGTGACCGTCCCTTCACTAGTGCGGCTAGTGGCCGTCACTTGGCTTTGCAAAGGGGGGGATGCAGCTGTGGCCGTCTCTTTCCTAGTGCAGCTAGTGGCCATCACTTGGGTGCTGTCTGAGGCTGTAGTACAAGCCCCACCCCGAACCTGTCGAACACTGGTCTGGCTGGAGAGTAACCTGCTGGGGCTGCGGGGTTGGATTTGGCTCAGTTGAGGGTAAGAGGGGCACAAAGTAGTGGGGGATGTCGGCCCGTCAGGCCCTAGCCCTCTCCGCGCCTCCCAGTGGTCTCTCTCTTGGGTGGGTGTCACACCCTCGTTGCCCTTCCATGGGTATTTGCACCACCCCTCCTGTGGTGTTCCGTCTGCGTTGGCATTTCATAATTAAAACAATAATACAAGAAAAGATGGGAAATAGAAAAGACTAGTCTATATGTACAGTAAAAACATACATTAGAGAAATTGGTTTAGAAAATAAATCAACAAAAAATATTAGAATTAAAGAAATCAAAGAAAAAGTAAAGAACTGGGACTCAAATCAATGGAGGAAAGAAATAAGTGAAAAGAAGAGCCTGGAAATTTATAAAAATTATAAACCACATTGTTATGCGGTGTATTTAAGGGTCAATTACTTGCTCCTTAGACACGGCGCCCAGAGCGGGGTCCTCTTTCTAGACTGGGTTTGTTATAGATAGCAGCTTAAAGGAACAGGGCATAAAAACTCTGGGCAACAAACCTTACACATATATTACCTTAATTCTTTACACTGAACACAATACAATACAGTGGCACACAATACATTAACCAATAGTTCAACACTATGGACGGGGCCAGAGGACTCTGGGGCAGGTGGTGTAGCCGTGGGCTGCAACAGAGGTCTGCTCGGATTCGTGGAGGTCTTGCCTGGGGAGGTGGCCTTTGTCAGGAGGCCAGTCACTGCAGGGTCGTCCCGGGGGCCTTCGTCAGGAGGCCGGGCTGCTGCTGGGTCGTCCGTGGTGGTTCATAGGGCGGCATAGGAGGGGCGCCCATCGCTGAGGGGGCCTGAGGGTCGGGCCTAAGGGCTGGGCTCAAACAGAGAGAGTAGGTGCACCTGTCGGTGCCTGCTCTGGTGAGCAGGACGTCATTGGGCGGGGTGGAGAAAGTCATGCCCCGGGGTCCTGGAGATGTCCCGGCTGGTCTGAGGGCTGTGGTTTCTCCTTGGCTGGGCCTCTGTCAGGGATAGTCAGCGGCGTCCCTTCCTCGAAGAGTCTGTCAGGGTCAGGGATTGCTGGGGAGCCGGTTGTAAGGCACAGACCCCAGGTATCAGGGGGCTTCTCCAGACCTCCTCCAGCTGCTGCTCCTCCAGGGCAGTATCTCTGGGTAGGGAAGGGGCAAGGAAACCCGCTCTGCCACAGGTGGAGGTGGGCAAGCAAGGGAAGTCCTCTGTTGGGGAAGGCACTGGGGTAAGGGGCGGCATGTAGCTGTTCCCTCCTCATCGCGGCTGGTGGCCGTCGCCAGGTCCCCTAGAACATGGGGCTCGGACTCCTCCTCAGTGCAGCTGGAGGCCGTTACTGAGGTCCTGTGCTCCTGGCAGACGGCGGGCAGAGTGTGGCTGGTGGCTGTCACATGCCCGCCGGTGCGGCTGGAGGCAGTTACCGAGGGGCCGTGCCTCGCTAGGACTGCAACCCGGGTGCGGCTGGTGGCCGTCACTGGGGTACTGGTGCGGCTGGTGGCCGTCACTGGGGTGCTGGTGCGGCTGGTGGCCGTCTCTGCGGTGATGGTGCGTGCGGCTGGTGGCCGTCACTGCAGTGCTGGTGCGGCTGGTGGTCATCACCAAGGTCCTGCTTCCAAACGGGACAGCAGTTGAGATGTGGCTGGTGGCTGTCACCTGGCTGCTGGTGCGGCTGGAGGCTTTCACCGAGGACCCGTTCCCCAGGGGCACTGCAGGGGTGGTGCAGCTAGTGGCCTTCACCTCCCTGTCAGTGCGGCTGGTGGCCGTCACAAAGCTAGGTCCCCTCTTGAGGAGGCAGTCGAGGTGTGGCTAGTGGCTGTCACCTGCTTGCTGGTGAAGCTGGTGGCCATCACTGAAACCCTCTTCCCTGGAGGGTGATTAATAAGAGAGCGGCTGGTGGCCGTCTCTCCCAGGGTGCAGCTGGTGGCCATCACTCGGTTCTGCTGAGGGAGGGATGCAGCAAACGAGCAGCTGGTGGCCGTCTCTCCTGGTGCAGCAGCGGCCGTCACCTGGGTGATGTCTGGGACTAAGAGAGTAGCCCCACCTTGATCCTGGCATGAGCTGGTCCAGCTGAGGTGTAGTGCACAGGAACTGCTACCACCCCGTAGAGTCACCTGCTGGCGAGAGGGGCATAGGGCAAAGGGAGAGGTATGCCCATCTCACGCAGAACCTGCGCTCTCTGCATTTAGCCTCTCTGTTGTCTCCTAGTGTGGGTGTCATGCTCAGATGGGGTGTCTTGACAGTGTGTATTTCACAAATATAAAAGGAGAAAAAATATACAATAATAAAGTAGCATTCATAATATTATATAAAAATAGAACAAATAATATACCACTAAATGATAGAAAGACATTTTCAGGGGGCAATATTAAATGTGATTTGTATGGGGTGTTATGTGGCGTGTTTTAGGTCCAACTTCTCGTCCCTTAGACATGACGTCTAGTGCGGGGTTCTCTTTCTAGACCGGGTTAGGTGTTCTAGCAACACTGGGAACAGGGCAAAAAAACTCAGGTGGACAACCTTATATGCGTTTTACCTTATTTGATAGAACTGAGTAAAACAATTACACACAATACAATGGAGTAATAGTACAGGCACTTTCAGTCAGAATTGGAGGACACCATGTTGGGCAGCATAGCCTTGGGCTGCTATCGGTGCTGACCGTGATGAGGGAGTCCCGTCAGGTGTGGCGGCCTTCGTCTGGGGGTGTTGGGGGTGGGCATGGTCTCGGGCTGCTGCTGGTGTCCACCAAGTGTCACCGGTGTCACCAGGGTCCCACCAGGTGAGGTAGCCTTCTCCTGGTAGTGCGGGACTGCTGCTGAAGGTCGGGTCGTCCGGGATCGGTTGTGGGGTGGCGTGGTTAGTTGCCCACTACTGCAGGAGGGACCTTATGGTTGGGCCTCTGGACTGGGCCTGAAGAGAGAGAGTAGGCATACCCTTCAGAGCCTACTCCAGTGAACAGGACATCGTCTGGTGGGATGGAGGAGGCCTCGGCTATCTCAGACTGCGGCATCCCTCCATCGGCGCCTCCATCTGGTGGTGTTGTGGGGTGTCTGTCAGGCGCTGGTGCCTCCAGGAAGCAGGTTGAATGGCTCGGACCACAGGTAGGACCACGGGACCTTGCCAGACCTCCTCCAGCAAAGGGACTCTGGGTGGAGTAGGGGTGAGGGATCCCACTCTGCCACTGGTAGGGGTGGGTGAGCAAGAGAAATCCTCGTAGGAGAAAGGGATGGGAGTGGAGGGCGAGGGGCAGTGCGTAGCCAGTCCCTCCTCGGCACAGCAAGGGGCCGTTGCCAAGTCCCCTATCACTCGCCCCTTGGAGACTACACCCCTAATGCGGCAAGGGGCCATCTCCGGTGTGCTGGTGCAGCAAGGGGCCATCACCTGTGTCTTGCTTCCTAGCAGGAGGGCAGAGGTAATGCGGCAAGAGGCCGTCACTCGTCTGCAGGTGGGACTGCAGGAGTAATGTGGCAAGGGGTTGTCACCCTCATGCAGGTGCGGCGAGAGGCCATCACAGAGTCCTTGTCTCCAGGAAGGCTACTTATTCAGGAGTGGCAAGGGGCCGTTACTTGGTCCTGCTGAGGGAGAGAAGCAGCTGCAGAACGACAAGGGGCCGTCTCGTCCCTGTTGCAGCAAGGGGCCATCAACAAGGTGCTGTCTGGGGCTATGAAACTAGCCCCACCCTGAGCATGTGGAACGCTGGCCCGGCTGGAGTGTAGTATGGAGTTACTGCTTACTCCAGTTGGTGTTGGCTGCGAGCGAGAGGGGCGTAAGGTAAAGTAGAAGCAATCCCTTTTAGCCCTGAGTGCGCGCTCCTTCTCAACCTCCCTGTTGTCCCTTCCTTGGGTGGGGGTGGCGTCTTTATCATAACTGTGCGCACGGGGGACTAACCTGTTGCACATTTTACGGGGCAGCAAAAGCGAACATAAAACACTTTTTACTATGGTGTCTATTCTATCAGGAAAACAGGAATAAGAAAAAACGCCTACGACACTCTTATATTGAAAAGGAAAAAAAAAAATTACTAGGACAGTTACTATTTAGTGAAGAAAATATAGGGAGAACAAAAGACTACTTATATAATATATGGAGGAAAAGAGAGAAATTAAGGAAAGAAAGAGGAATACCTTAACAAATAGCAAAGAAGAATCGAGAGAAAAAAAATGGCACACACGAGCGTAACACGAGCTTAACACAGGAAAAAATAAATAAATATATGAATTAATTAATCAATTAGAATAAAAAATAAATACATAAATAAATTTACAAGAGGAGTGCCGATGCTAAGACAATACTCCTCACCTATCAACTGAACTGAACTCCTTTCATTTACAAAAAACTACTACCACAAAGCACATCTCAAGCACTTACCTAAAGTTCCACTAAGGTGATTGAAATGCCTGAGTCGGGAGAAAGAGCTGCAGATGACAACACCCCCAGCCCCCGAAGGACCACCGGGGGTGCGCAGCCGACACGGAGCAGCTCCAGGCAGGAACAGCCCACCTGTGTCACTCCCTGGTGCCCCTCTTGCTTCCAGCCGATGCTATGCCGAGGCAGCAGTAAGAAGCACCTAGTCACCGGGAATATTTCCAGTCGGCAGGTCAGAGGTGGAGTTGTTCTAATGACTCCATGCAACGCCGCGGTACAGGCCACAGTCCGTACCGGGCAAGGGAAAGAAGAGGCCATCGTCCGTTCCCCAGTTGCCTACCCGCTGCAGGGCCATGACGCAGGCCACAAGCTGTGTTGGCTGGAGGCAGATCAGGCCATTGTCTGCTCCTTTCCTGCAGTCTCCCCCAATTGTAGTGCTGCGGAACAGGCCACAAGCCGTGCCGGGCCCAAGGCAGGACAGGCCATTGTCCATCCCTCAGCTACTTCCTTTCGCAGCACCACGATACAGGCCACAAGCCGTCTCGGGTATGATGCAGGACAGGCCATCATCCTTCCCTCTGCTGCCGTCTCATGTAGGACCACGACACAGGCCACTAGCTGTGTCGGGCAAGAGGCTGAGCAGGCCATCATCTGCTCCTCCCCTACAGGAGACTCCTTTTCCCCTCGAGGAGACAGGGTAGAGTGAGCCCCGACTCGTGTTTTCCCTGTGGTCCGACAGGACAGAGGAACTGCCGTGCAGGCCATCATTCGCTCGGGAGAGGTAGAGTCGGCCATCGTCCACACGGGGGAGGTAGAGTCGGCCATTGTCCGCATGCTGGAGGTAGAGTTTGCCATTGTTCGCTCCTCACCCTCTGCTCCTAGGACAGCTCCCGATGGGGAAGTCCCTTGCCTGGCCCACCATGTTTCTTGCGGCCAGGCGGGACGTGCTCCCTCTCCTCCAGGAGACGAGCCCGGGGGAGACCCCAGAGGAACCGCCGTGCAGGCCATCGTTCACACGGGGGAGGCAGAGTTAGCTATCGTCCACTCCTCACCCTCTGCTCCGAGGGGAACTTCTGACAGGGAAGTCCCTTGCCTGGCCCACCTTGTTTCCTGCGGCCAGGCGGGACATACTCCCTCTCCTCCAGGAGGTGAGTCCGGGGGAGACCCTTTCTAAGACCGTGGCAAGGCCCTGTCCAGGGCCTTGGTTCCCTCCAGCCCTCCCTACACGGGCAGTAGCAGTCGAGGCAGAGGTCCCACCAGCTGAGCCGCTGGCGCCGAGTCCTGCTGGTGACACCTCCAGCCCGAGGTTGCCGTGAGGTGACCCTGATGGTGACGAGGCCCTCCCGCAGTTGCCGCAGTCCTGTTCTTCTGGCGGCCCCAGGTTCCAGCATCCCGGGCCCCCAGACTCCCCGGGGCCTACCCAGGACTCCAGGGCGTGACCTCCCTGACAGTGGGGCCCAGTCCGGCACTCCCTGGAGCCGGCGCCAGGCCCGCCTGCTCTCCCTCTTTGGCCCCAGCCCCTAGCCCCACACCCCTGTGTGGGGCTCCCAGAAAGGCGAGCCTCACCTCACTCCACTAACGTGAGGTACCGGGAGTCAGCCCACCAAAATATAGTGAAAAGGGCCGCGACAGTGTGTGACTCCTAGACCAGTGTAACTCACCAGGCCGTAACTGTGACAAGTAGTGACGTGGATGTGATGCGCAGTGTATAGCCTCAGTCAATATCCCAGAGTGCCTCAGTGTGTAAGACTGGACGAGCCCTAGTGATACTCAGTGGAGGTATTTAATGTACAGAGCACAATGCGGCCCCTTGACTGTAGCAAGTAACATTTCCCTCCCCCAGTGTTATTAAAGAATAACGTGCTCTAGTGGAAACTGAATTATCATAAAGAAACAGTGCCATCCTTTGCCTTCAATATATTCCCTCCCAAGTGTATCGGTACGTCGCTGAGTAAACCTACGTGTATCTAGTTCACTTACGAGTGTTTCCCTAGTGTGCAGAACTACTTCAGTCCCCCTTCCCCTCTCTTTGTGTGACATTGCGAGTGTCTCTGTCCTTGATATACCTACGCGAGTGATATATGTATATGTCCATGTAACTAGTGTATCATTACCGTCCCTACTGTTGGTGAAGAGAGTGATATTATGTCTTGTGTTAGAGATACTAGTGTAACAGACGTGCCGTGAATACTGTGTTCATACTACCATACATTCCCACGGCCGGTAGAGAGTCAGTTTGTTTCTGTGTAAAACTTGCCACAAGTCTTTGAAGCCAGTCACCGGCCAACCCAGTACCTATGTAGTGGTCAGTCATATTTGTCTCTGGGAATATACTTTGAATATATGTTTGTCAGTGGTTACTGCCGTGCTTTAGTGTCCTGTCCTCTCCCTAATATACCGACCCGGTCTTGAAAAAGAACTTGCTGTGTGTCTGCATATTTGGGGAGCAAGAAGTCGACTCTCTGAAACGTGACAGGTAAAAAAGCCTCCCTCTCGCATGCGCATCTGAGGGACAAGTAGTTGGCCCTCAAATACGTAGCATAACAGCGACAAAATACAAGTAGTGTTACAAAGTATATTAAACTATGATGGCTCACTTAAGCTGAGGTAGTGATACAGAGTACACATTAATAATTATACTACAAATGCACAAATTTATTCAGCCTTGTATAGCGGAGCACGTCGCACACTTTCAATCAGGAGGCATTGTTCTGGCCTGGGTCTTGATTGCTCAAGGCTCAACTAACCTACCATAATGCTGCTCTCCGTAGGCGGATCTAGACGGCTATTCTGGGGGCGGCCAAGCAAGAAAGGGGCGCCATAGACGGCTATTCTTGGGGGGAACAAGCAAAAAAGTGGCGCCATAGATGGCTATTCTGGGGGGAAGGGGGGAGGGAAACAAGAAAGGGGCGCCCACTAATAGCCAGCTTATTTAAATTTTCACTGCTAATTACGTATATATCTAATTCTTATGAGTAACTTTTGGATCGTTAGGCTGGATATACAGTGAACGTTTTCTATAGAAAAACGTTCACTAACGTCCCCGTTTCCACACACACACACAAACACATGCATTAAAAGATACTTTTTGTATGCGGCATCTATATGTCTGGGTGAGGGTGAGGTGCCCGACGCTTTTCTTGCCTATAGCCCTAAGAGTTGAAAGGAACAAGAGCTGCAGCAAACAACTGGAAGAAATTACAGAAGGGCGCCAACATACCTCCTGGAGGAGGGGCCATGGCCCCCAATGCCCCCCCTCCTAAATCCGCCAGTGCTGCCCTCTAACAAACACACTGGCCTTACGAACTTATTGTAGGCTGTGCGCACTTTTACACCGCGCACCAAGCCGTCTCTGTCAGTGAACACCTGCGTAACTCTCCCCAGAAGCCAGCACTGCCTTCGGGTACCTCCTTCAATCACTAACACCAAGTACCCCACCTAGAAATTTCTTTGGGGCTCCAGCCACTTCTGATGCAATTGCACGAAAGGAAGGTACTCTTTAAGCCATCGTTTCCAGAAATTATCAGCTATAAATTGAACTTGTCTCCGTCTTTTACCATACAAATCCTGCTTGCACGTTTTACCCAGTGGAGCAGCATGACCTGGACGGAGCAAAAGCAAGTGATTTGGGGTCAAGGCCTCTAGATCTTTGGGATCGATGATGATGGTGATGATGATGATAAGATCTGTCACACGAGTGTGACACGGGCTCAGGGTGGAGAGCCCGTAAGAGACAGGAGCGGAAAATAAAAAAGAAAAGTGGTAGCTAAAAAGCTATACTGTAGAATTTTGAAAATAAGTGTAATTAGGTCTGAGGAGACCGGCTGCCGCCAGATTGGCCATAACGGTCCAGTGAATCTCATTGTAGGGGAAGTCAATGGGCCTGGCAGGGTCAAGGCTGTCGTTCTGCGTAGGCTGAAGGCTGGAGTCGTGTGAAGGCTGGAAGTCCTGGTGAACGGCAGAGGAAGTGGAAGGGGGATGAGGAGAGGGTGGGAGACATGGAAGGTCTGTCTCCATCTCCTCGGCCTGAAGTTGCCTTGATTTCTTCCCCTTCCTCTTCTTCTTCCTGGGTGCAGGAGGAGGCGACGGAGATGCAGGAGCCTCCACAGTGGCCTGGAGGTCTTCTGCAGGTGCACTGTCGGGAGTGAAAGGTGCAGCCCGAACGACAGCAGCTGGTGGTGGTGAAGGAGGGGCGTGGTCATCCTCATCCCGAAGAATGGAAGGATCGGGAGAGGCAGTCCTCCTCGAAGCTGCTGACGGCGGGCGTTGGTCACTGTTGGGTGTGGCGTCCATAGGCGTGGTAGGCAAGGGCGCGGCGTCCAGGGGCGGAGCAGAAGTAGTGGTGGAGGAAGTACTCGCTCTGTTAAGAGGAGCGTCGAGCTGTAGGCTTCGTCGCGGTGTTGTGTGAGGTTTGGAAGGCCGCAGAGTGGTGGAGGGACGCTCCTGACGAAGGGCTGGCCGAACATCACGAGCGAAGCTCTGTGGGATGACAAGGCGCAGCAGCCCGTTCTTCTATAAAATCTGGGGGAGAAGAACAAGCAGCGCCTCCTTGTCACCACCACAGAAAGCCTTCGCAGTCGCGATGCACATGGCGACGATCGTGTCCACTCCTCCGAAACGTCGGGGATCCTTCGGCCGGCCACCACGAGCCGAGGGGCACCGCCGTGAAGGAGCAACGCCCTTCACAGCAGCACCTCCCGGCCCGGTGATGCCCCTAGCCTCGGGACCCTTCGGCGTCTGGACGACGTGGAACATGACAGTCTCGCCCTTAGCTAATGAGAGCGAAGGGCACTGTGGAGAGGGAGCAGTGATACCGGAACGATTCTTTGGGATCATCTGACACAGGTGTTAAGGGCCTACTGTTGACAATTCCTTCTACCTCGCAGAATACAGTCTTTAACCGCTTATCATCTAGAACCTGATTTCTTAGCATGACAGTCATAATTTTTCTGATTGTTCTTGTCTGTCTCTCTCACATCCTTCCCATATGTGAAGCTGCAGGTGGGTTGAACTCTCAATTGATGTGCTTGAGAAGAAGCTGATCCTTTACTTTGACTCATTCCACTGATTCAGAGCTTCCCTTATCTCTCGCTGAGCTCCAACAGCGTTAGTGCCATTGTCCGAACGAATCTTTTCTGGAGCTCCTCTCCTCGCCATAAATCTGACCAAAGAATTTATGAAGGAATCTGCATCAAGTGAGACCAGCTTTTCAATGTGTACGCTCGCAGTGTTAAGCATGTGAAGATACAACCGTATCTCTTTTCCTGGGACCGGCCCCTCTTCACTAGGAAGGGCCCAAAACAATCTAATCCCACATACGAGAAGGCAGGCTTGTTAGAAGTCATCCCCTCCTCAGGTAGCTGGGCCATTTGCTGAGAACCCATCGGTCCTGTGCTTCTCCTACAAGTGATGCAATTTATTTTTACGTGGCTAATCAATGGCTGCAGCTTAGGTATCCAACAGCACTGCCGGACAGCTGCCGCGACATGCACTTGCCCAGTGTGTCCTGTATTCTTGTGAGCTTCCCTGACAATTAGCTGTGCTATATGGTGTTGTCGTGACAATATCACTGGATGCCTTGCGTCTGTAGTGAGTAGTGCCATATGAAGGCGACCTCTTACTCTCAGCAGGTTGTCATCATGCGTATAGGGTTCTAAGTGGTAGACTGAACTATTTGAGGGAACACGTCCTTGTGCTCTAAGTGCTTGTATCTCGGCACCGTAATGCTTTCTCTAGATGTACCTAAGTATGGCATTCCCAGCCCCTTCCAAGTCTGTAACCTCAAGATCCTAGCCCTTCAGGGACCATGAAGCAGGTTTTCTTTCTTTAAGCCACGCTCCGAATCGACGGATCCATGCTACAGTCTTCTTCATACAGAACCAGCTTGAGAAGCTTCCTATTAGCCTGTCAGTTGCACTCTCGATGATTTGAGATACTGCTAATGCTGTTGGCATCTGTTTCACTTCTTTGTCGTTGTTCAAGATTTCAGGATTTTCTTCAGGACACCCTGACCACTTTACTTCTTCTTGCCAGAGGAACTCCGGCCCCTGTTTCCATCTTGCATTAGTGATAATTTCATTTCCAGTAAATCCTCGTGATGCGTCATCAGCAGGGTTCAGTCTTGTGCTCACGTGCCTCCACTGTGTGGCATGGGAGCCACATTGAATTGCTGCCACTCTGTTGGCAACAAAGGTGTGAAGCCTCTTAGACTCATTCTTAATATACTGGAGAATAATCATACTATCAGTCCAGAAGACAGATTCTTGGAGTTTTACTTCCATCTCTTGATGCAGTGAAGTATCCAGTTTCACTGCTACTGCTGCTGGTAGGAGTTCCAATCTAGGAATTGTTAACTGTTTCATTGATGCCAGCCTAGATTTGGCTGTTAACAAGGTACAGTGAATTCTTCCTGCTTCATTCTTTATTCTCACATAACTCACAGCTCCATACTCCTTCTCAGAGGCATTACAGAAATGATGCAGCTGATAACTAATGACTGTACCAAAGTCTAGTGGTATGCTACAGTGACCAACTCCAAATTCATCTAATCCTGGCAGGTCTTTTAACCACCTTTCCAACCCTTGTTTGCTGTGTGGAGTCAACTCATCATCCCAACCTTTACCTAGTCTGCACTCATCCTGAAATATCTTCTTAGCTACCAACACAAAGGGAGAAACAAGACCTAAAGGATCGTATACTGAACTCGACACACTAAGAGAGCCTCGCTTCGTGCTTTCCTTTCTCTTCGGTTTTGTCGTAATACCCAATTTGTCATCTTCAGTGTTCCATTCGAGACCTAGGGCACGTTCAACCGGTAAAACATCTTGATCAAGGTTCATCCTCTTTACTTCTTTAGCTCGTTCTTGTGTTGGTATTGAGCTAAGCACTTGCTTGCTGTTGCATATCCAGTTTGTCAGACGAAAGCCTCCACACGACAGAGTCACTGCTACATCCTCAGAACTTACAGACTTCAAACAATTGTCTGCATAAAAGTTGTCCAACACAATGTTCACAGCTACCGAGCTAAATCTACTGGACTGATCAAGTACTGTGTGATGAAGAGCAAACCCTGCACAACTTGGACTCCATACTCGACCAAACAAATGTGCAGTCATCCTGTAAAGACGGGGCTTCTCTGCAGTGTCTTCGTCTGTCCACCAAAGGAACCTTAACACGATCCTGTGCTCTGGTGCAACATGTACTTGATGGATCATGGACTCAATATCTGCCATAATAGCTATTTTCTCCTGCCAGAATTTAAGAGCACACCAAGCAATTTATTTGAGATCCGGTCCCTTGTATATGTACCTGTTGAGTGAATATCCCTGGGATTCAGCTGCACAGTCAAACACTAATCTGAATTTATCAGGCTTACTGGGACGTTTCACGTTAAACGTAGGCAGATACCAAGTCATCCCTGGGAAGGCACTGATTTCTTCTTCTGGCACCCGTTCAGCATATCCTTTAGCCACTAAGTTGTTCGCTTCAGCCCTGCAGCTTTCCAGAAGACTATCATCCTTAGCTAAGCGTTGTTTCAGGGATCGAAGGCGCTTCTCTGCCATACAACTATTATCAATCAGTTCAGGCGGGTTGGACCTGAATGGTATAGGTAGCTCACAATGGCCGTTTTTTAACACGACGGATCGAGCCCAAAGGTCCAAAACCCTTTGGTCCTCTACAGACATTGCTGGCTTCTCTTCTAACTGTTGACCTCCACCTACTGCCCAGAACCTTTCCACCTGAGTCTCTAGGCTTGTTGGGATTTTGCCACCAGAGGGCCGGATATCAACAAATCATTGCTGTGTGCGGCTCATATTCCTGCTTTTTCCGCTGTTTTTGCCTTCCAACACCCTTCTGTCGTTGCAGGGAGCAACATAAAGGTCCAGTGCTCACTTCACCAGTGGTTGTGTTTTTTGGGTGTTTGGACTTAGCCTGTAGTTTGGGGGGGAAATTCAGTGCGGCAGACAAGGCCCCCCTGGTCGGGTTTTCTCGTTTCTGCGCATGCGCAGTACGACCTGTGTGACGTCATGGACTTCCCCTGCTACCATTGGTCTATACTGTCGTGCTTGTGAAGCTGACGCCACGCTCACCCTGCTACCTGCTTAGGTGTGCAGCATCAGCATGGAGTATTCAGGCCCTGGCACTCTACAGGATACTGAAGCTGATCTGGCGCTGAGTGACGAGGATGAGATGTCTCAGAGTGATTGGCCACAGCTACCACAAAGCAGCAGCAATGTCTCGTTAGCTGGGGAAGTAGCTACTGAACCAGCACTATCTGTACCTGCCGCATCTCACCCAGTCGGCCAGGCATCTTCCTCTGCCAAGCGTCCTGTACATAACACCTCGGATAGCAACAGTGAGCCTTCATCCCCTGCTGCCAAATCCTCCAAGCGGCAAGAGACTTCTCGTCCTCTGCTGGGAGAAACTGGCCTTGGATCAAACACTCCTCGTCCCCTGCAGCTTGTTCATTCCCCCCAAGTTTCACCAATTCTTCCTGCCTCTACTCCTCCAGCATTCGCTCCCAGGGCTGACTACATCAAGCTTTTATTCAAAGACAACCCAAAGGTGGACATCAAACTTCGATGGTTGTCTGAGGTAAACCGTGCTTTTCACATTGACCGCACCCAAGCGGAGGTTAAGATGTCTGCAATCACTTCCCGTTTTGTTTACATCTCCAGACGTCGCAAGGACATCATAGATAGCGTAACTAAAGGAGAGTTCCTAGCCCTTTCTTTGGAAATTCAAGACTCACCTGAGAGGCCCCGCAAGTTCCCTATTTACCTCCGTACACGTTATCCTGTCTGTACTGATCCCAACTTGACCAAGGAGCTGCCAGGTATCTACTCAGCCCGACGTTTCTACCAGAATGGCACTCCTATCAACCGGCTGGTAGTCACCTAGAGCCTTCCTCACCCACCACCACCAACTGTCACCTTCAGCTTCCTTCCCTGCCTCCCACCTTGTGAGTTTCGCAAGATGAAGGACGAGCAACCGTGGTGCTTTCGATGCTGGGGCATTGGTCACATCTCCCGGTACTGTTCTGTGTAATGTAGTACTATTTTGTCTGTGCCGCGCAGTTGCGCATGGTGATGTTCTGTTGTTACTGTTTTGGAAGATGGCTGTCTGTTGGCTGAATACACAGAGCCCGGAGCTGTGGTTTCTTAACCTCCCGTATGATTGTTTCTGCCTCTATATATAACAATGGCGACGAGGATCGACGCTCTAAGAACCCAGGAAGCAGTGCAAGTCAACTAGTGTCACGACAAACAGAAGAGAAAGACAAAATGGCAGTCATCGGCAGTGTCGCTGAGTTTACGGCAGGGGAGGGCTGGGAGGAGTATTGTGAAAGGTTAGAACAGCACTTCCTCGCCAATAATATCAAGGACACCGAGACGGAGAAAAGGAGGAGAGCCGTGTTCCTGAGTGTGATTGGGGGCAAGACTTACGGGTTACTGAAGACTCAACTGGCGCCCAAGAAACCGACAGAAAAGACGTACGAGGAACTCCGGCAAGTACTGCAGGATCATCTCTCACCGAAACCAGTGGTTATAGCTGAACGGTATCGGTTGTGGGCGGTGAGACAGAAGGTTGGACAGAAAAGTGTCAGTTTGGGGATTTTCTCAATGATGCCCTGAGAGATATGTTTGTGATTGGGTTACTCGACACGGCCGTGCAAAAAAAATTACTCGGTGAAACACAGTTGACCTTAAATAAAGCCTACCAAGTTGCTATGAGTCATGAGTCAGCGGTGCAGCAAGTTGAGGAGATTCAGAGTGCCAGCAAGCAGCAGGTAAACAAGGTGAAAGAACAC
The DNA here is from genome assembly GCA_018397915.1 of Birgus latro. NCBI lineage: Eukaryota > Metazoa > Arthropoda > Malacostraca > Decapoda > Coenobitidae > Birgus > Birgus latro. The sequence goes on along the minus strand of JAGKTI010015031.1, from coordinate 3,357 downwards.
CGAGGCCGCAAGGTAAGAAAAGGGTGTTATCGTTGCGGAGGAACATCCCATGAGCCAAATGACTGTTTCTTTAGAGAAAAGCTGTGTTTCACGTGGTTGCAAGGGCCATGTAGGCAAAATGTGCCGTCAAAGCCAGTCACTGAGAGCAAAGTTGAGTACACAGTCCCGCAGGGGCGGGCATCCAGAGAGACAGGACGGTGAAATGGGGAATAAAAAGCCAAAGAAGTACAGTAAGAAAGGGGTTAAGAAAGTGTGTGAAGATACTGACAGTACATCCACTGAGGAGGAAGAAGTCAATTTAGTGTCAAGCAAATGTGAATCAGATATGTCTATATTCAGTGTCAATATCCTTCAGGAAAGTGCTACTGCCAAAGAAATTAAAGTGTCAGTGAAATTAAATGGTCAGCCAGTAGAAATGGAAGTAGACACCGGGGCATCAGTATCTTTAATGTCTCAGGATAAGAAAAATGCATTAATTCCAAATGTACCCATGTGTAAGCCTCACCTAAGACTGAAACCTTTCAATGGTGACCCAGTACCTGTATTGGGGAAATGCATGGTAGAGGTGGAGTATGAAGGACAGAAACAGACATTACCTTTGTATATTGTGAGAGGCAAGGGTCCAGAGTTGTTGGGTAGAGAATGGTTATCCAATATTAAGTTAGACTGGCAGAGCATACTTAGAGTACAAGCCACCCGTGGTCAGGTGCCAAAGTTGATGTTTGATAAATTTCCAGAACTTTTCAGTGGAGGTTTGGGAAAAGCTAAAGGTATTCAGGCAGAACTTAAGATCAAAGAAAATGCAAGGCCCAAATTTTTCAAGCCAAGACCACTGCCTTATGCTCTGAAGGATGGGGTGGCCAGAGAATTGAAACGGCTGCAGGAGTTAGGTGTTTTGAATAAAATTGAATATAGTGACTGGGCAGCTCCTATTGTACCTGTAAGAAAGGCTAATGGTGACATCAGAATATGTGGGGACTACAAGGTCATTATAAATCAAGACCTTGAAGTACCTAAACATCCCATGCCTAGAGTGGAAGAATTACTTCAACAACTTAATGGTGGGGTTAAGTTTAGTAAGTTGGATCTGTCACAAGCTTATCAGCAAATTGAATTGTCACCCAACTCCAGGAATTTTGTCACCATTAACACTCATTTGGGACTGTACTCTTACTCAAGGCTCCCTTATGGAGTGTCTGCTTTCTGCCCCTGCAATGTTTCAAAGTGTGATGGATAAAGTGTTGCAAGGTATAAATGTGGGATGCTATTTAGATGATTTAATTATCACTGGTAAGAATAATGAGGAGCACCTGGCAAACCTAGAAGCAGTTTTGAATAGATTACAAGGGTATGGATTTAAGCTTCAAAAATCAAAGTGTGAGTTCATGGTACCCAGTGTTGCCTATCTGGGGTTCAAGGTGGATGTCGAGGGAGTCCATATGGACCCGGAGGCCACGGAGGCTGTGGCCCAAGCACCCCACCCGGGAAGTAGAACCGAAGTGCAGTCATTTCTTGGCCTAGTTAACCACTATAGGAAGTATGTACCTCAAATGTCCACCTTATGCTACCCTTTAAATCAGCTGCTACATAAAGGGAAAGAGTTTCACTGGAGTGCAGAGTGTAATGAGGCATTTCTACAGATAAGGGAGATTTTAACATCACCACAAGTGTTGACACATTACGATCCACAGAAGCCTATGTTGCAGTAGATGCTTCACCCGTAGGACTAGGTGCTGTGATCTCTCATCAGACTCCACAGGGAGAACGACCTATAGCCTACGCATCCAGATCTCTGACAGTGGCCGAGAAGAATTATTCCCAGATAGAGAGAGAAGGGCTAGCAATAATTTTTGGGCTTAACAAATTCCACCAGTATCTTTTTGGCCAACATTTCACGTTGATCACTGATAATAAGCCTTTGAGTCTGATTCTAGGTCCAAAGAAGGGGATCCCGACCATTGCTGTGGGCCGGATCCAAAAGTGGGCAGTGCAGCTTGCAGCATATACCTATGCGGTAAAGCATCGGTCTGCTAGGCAGAATGAGAATGCAGATGCTTTGTCTCGTCTGCCACTGAAAAATGATCAGGAGCAAGGGACAGTCTCGACTGTGTTGGACACAGGAGGCCACAGAATTGAACAAAGCACAAATTAATGGATTGCCCACCACGGCCAAGGCTGTCTGCAAGGAAACTCGAAGAGACCCCGTTTTAGCTCGCATAAAAAACTGGGTGATACAAGGTTGGCCCATGGAGCAAGACTGGACACAAGAGTACCAGCCGTACTATCAAAGGAGAAATGAGCTGACAGTAGAAGAAGGATGCTTGTTGTGGGGAGTCCGGACAGTAATTCCTCCAAAGTTCCAGGTTAGTCTTCTGGAAGAACTCCACACATGTCACCCAGGCACAGTCAGGATGAAGGCTTTGGCACGAAACCATGTCTGGTGGCCTCAGATAGACAAACACATAAAGGACCGGGTCCGAGGCTGCAAAGATTGTAAAGAACAGCAACCGAAAAGGCTGGCAGTGACAGATAACCCTTGGAAATGACCCTCAGGACCATGGCAGCGGATCCATGTAGACTTTGCGGGACCCTTTATGGGGGAAATGTTTTTTGTAGTAGTAGATGCCTACTCAGAGTGGCCGTATGTGGTCAGAATGAAGTCCACCACATCGGAAAATACCATTGATGCTTTACGCCAGATCTTTTCTCAGCAAGGATTACCATTAGAACTAGTGTCAGATAATGGGCCACAGTTTGCCTCTGTGGAATTTGAAGAATTCACAAAGATGAATGGGATTAAACACTGTCGGTCCGCTCCTTTCCATCCCAGTACTAACGGGGAGGCAGAAAGATTTGTGCGCACCTTCAAGACAGCTATGAGAGCAAGGAAAGATCTGAAAATCTCTGTACATAGAAAGTTGTGTGAATTTCTACTGACATACCGTACCACACCTCACAGTGCCGCTCATCATTCTCCAGCGGAGTTAATGGGTCGAACTCTCAGAACAAGATCTGATGCAGTACACCCAAACCTCTCCCAACGGATGGAACGACAAAACAAGCAGGAGAGGTTTACTCGACATGTGGAAGTAGGAGAACCTGTACTGGTTCAGGACTATAGGTCACGAAAGCCAGTATGGACTCAAGGGGTGGTCAGTAGGGAACTTGTGCCATGTACATACTTGATAGATGTAGGTGATCTTGTGTGGAAGAGGCATATTGATCAGATTATCCAAACTGACAAGGCATGGCCACACCAGGAGCAAGAAATAAGAAGCAATGATGAGAGTTTAACACAGTATATTCCCAAGCCATTGTTACAAAAGGAAACAATTGAAGTAAGGCCAGGATTACCAG
>JAGKTI010015030.1:0-20957 GCA_018397915.1 Birgus latro | reverse complement strand
CCCCCTGCCAAAACAACTTATAGTAGCAATCCTTCCCAACAATCTTTCTGGCTGATCCACCCCTGTACCGGACTTCCTGCAAACATGCCACATCCACCTACCTCCTACTGAATGCCTCAATGACTTCCCCTGCTCTTCCTTTCAAACTTCTCACATTCCATGAACCCACCCTAAACCCCCTAGGTGATTTGCTGTCCTCATGTTTGCTTCGGTGCTTGTATTTGTAGTTTATAGTCGGTAAGATAAAGGGGGGTAAACATTCCAAAGGCCCGACCCATTGCACAGTCCCAGGTCCAGGCAGTGGATCTGGGACCCCTGGCCCACCAGCTTACCAGTGGCTGTGGTAGTGGCCTCGGGGCACCCCGCCAGGACAGCTGCAGGGACAACCTCCAAGCGCGGCTTGGCACTGCAACTGCCCTGCCATTATACACCCACTGATAGGGCAGCCTCCTGGGGTGCTACTCCCAGGCTGGGCCCCTCTCTATTGAGCGGAAGTAGCAGCCTGGGAACCGCAATGCCCTGTACCCTCTAGCACAGGTTCGAGCCCCATCTCACCCCGGACCCATGATCTATGCCGGCGGAACCCTAGTCAAGCCTCCCCCTAAAGTCCGCCACTAGGTAGCGGGGGCAAAGTTTTCTGGCCGCATGCCTTTGCTGGCATCAACCCCTGTAACGTAGTGGGATACGTTGTGTAATATGTAAAGCGCATGTGGTGTAGTGCATAGGATAGTTAGAGGAAATGTTTGGGAGAGTATGCTGGTCTACTGTCCATGTTACTGTCACACTGAAAAGGTCAGCAAAGGGGGATGGTTAGGTAGCTAGTGAAACAGGAGCTCCAGCTCTCCCTATCACCAGCATTCCCATTCCCCTCGGGAGTACTATCCTGTTTGATCCGTGCTACAGCATGAAGTAAGTAAAATGTAACCAAAGAATGAGGATTTAGAAGTGATTATGGAAAATATTTGGCAGCTGACAGTGTACTTACATGTCCATGGTGGCTGTTTATCCCACCTCTAAAGCTTTGACAGTGGTGAAAATGGTCTTGATGCATGTACAGTAATCCAGTGGTGAACTGCACTTAATCCTTAGCACTGTGAATTATGATTATTTAAACAAAAACTCACGGCAGTTCAGAGACAACTGTTGGAGTGGCGGGAGGGGGAAACAGTGGGAATGTGAATGTAAACAAGGCCGTTCGGCGCCGTGCATCAAAATCAAACTTACGGGTTAAAAAAAAATCAGATTTTTTTTTCTCAAATTTTTGGCATTTTGGGGTTTCGAACATCAGCCTACAATGTCCAAACAGTGGTGTAACCCGATAGTGGTTGTCTGGAAAGTAGAGAGATTACTGTATTCATATCTGATTTATACAACTTCTTCCCATCCTAAGACCTCCCTGTTCTTCTCCAACTAATTCCTCTTATTTCCCTCACTCTGTCAGTAAGTATCCTGCCATATACTTTTCCTATTACACTAAGAAGACAAATGCCCCTATGATTACCACACACTTCTTTTTCCCCTTTTCCTTTTTACAGGGGAATAATTATACAGTACCTAACTTCCAATTCTCCAGGACTTTGCCTGGCTCTCAGGCCAGTCTGCACATCTTCCACAACCATTCATCTACTATCTCTCCCTCATGCTTCAGCATTTCACTATACTCTCCATCAATTCCTGGGGCTTTCCCCAATTTGACTTTCTTCATTGCTTCCACAACTTCCATCCTACTGATTTCTTCCTCTCTTCTCACATCCCTCCTTCTCCCAGCCACTTATACTTGTATTACTTTCATTCTATATGTTCAAAAATTCCTTTAAGTGTTCTCTCCATCTGCTCACTTTTTCTCCCTTCTCCACCAGTAATCTACCATTTTTATCTTCCACTCCCCGAATAACTTCTTTAACAGCCTGTCTAACTCTCTTTTCCTCTTTCCAGAACGTTATCTTACATTCCTTCCACTTTACACTCAAATTCTTTACAAATTTCCAGTCCACTCTCTTCTTACTCACTCTTATTAATCTCTTCACCTCTGTCTTCCATCTCTCACTTGCTCCACGTCCCTGTTTCTAATCCATTCACTATATGCTTTCTTCTTTTGCACCACAGCCTGTCTCACCTCTTCATTCCATGATTCTGTTCCTTGTACCCCTTTTGTTTTCACCCCACACACCACCTTACTTGCTGCACAGAGTTCTGTGAAAATCTTGCACACACCTTCCACGTCCCCCATCTGCTCCAAATCTTATTTACCCAATTGCTCCTCCACTTTTCTCTTACATTCTGCCTTTTTTTTTTACATCCTCTTGTAACCTTTCCATCATCCTTGTATGAACTACATTCTCCTATCCTTCCCTTCTTCTGTTCCTCCATTTCATTTGAACCTGAAGTCCGCTCACCCAACCTCTATATGCTCTTGAAACCATTACACACCTTTTCATTCTATCATCCACACACACATAATCAGTCATTGCCTTCTGTTCAATCAGTTCACCACTCACCCTTCTCATTGCTCGCCACGTATACCTGAAAATCATTGTGTCTGAAGAGAGTATTGGCTATCACTAACCCCTTCCCAGCACAAATGTCTATCAGAGTACTGACATTCTCATCCACTTCTGCAGGCACACCCCACTCACCAGCTACTCCATCCACCTTCACATTCCCTGCTTTTCCATTCATATCTCCACTCAAAAACATTCTCTCATTCCTTTCAAACTTTTCCATGTACACTTCCAAATTTGTCCAGAACTCATCTTTCACTCTGCTTGCACGATCTTGTGTTGGTGCATACACACACACAATTGCCCACATTTGTAGTTCTTACCCACACAATCCTTTAGCCAACTGATCTACACTTTTATATTCTCCTCCCATCTCTTGCACACAATAATATACACTCCTTCTTTTGCCCTCTCATTCTCACCCACTCCCATGCGTATACCCCATCCATACTCACGTTCTCTCACACTCTTACCTAACCTAATTAATTGTGGTACGACAGTGATGCTGTACAGTCACCTCTCACATAGCTTGCGAATATTGTACCCTGAAGCTCCCTCTTTATGAAAATTCCACGTTACACAGCCATATGTTTACATGTTAAAGGGTTTCAGGGTACCCAAGCCCGCCTCAACCTTACCTTTTGGGGCAATTTTCTGGGATTTTTCCCAGGACATTTACCTACTTAAAAATGACTTCAGTACATACAAACACTGGAGGATTCCTCAACTTGAACTGAAGAGGTTGTCAGCTTCCTGGGGGGAGTGGGAGTGGGTTCCAATGCAGAGCAGGACTACTACTGGTTCCCAGCATGGTCCTCAGGCCACGCTGGCTGCACAGAGTCCTTCATACATTTATAGAGCCGATTGGAACTCCTTCCCTCTCCCGTCGGTTGCAGTACATGACCAGGTACTGTACCTTTCCATCATAACAAGAGCTGGGTAAGATGAATAGTTGACTCGTTGACTTGGCACTTTTTCGCAATGGCACAATTACGTTTTCCTCTCACCTTCCGCTTGGTCACGTCAAGCTTCTGCTCCTGGGTCACTCTTCCAGCATCTTGCTGAGTCATGGTAGGGTGGCATGGTTAGGCTGGGTCAGGTGGCCAAAAAAAAAAGAGCAAAGTTAACACACGGCACATGTGGAGGCAGAGTGGGGAAAGGGTTGACTTGAGTGGCACAGGAATGCTCAATAGACCGTGTTGACACCCTGCACAGACATGTGGCGTGCATGCATCATGGGCAGATACAATGCATGCTGTGACTAAATCTGCCCACGTTTTGTCTGTTTTTTACTGTGTTTTGACCAGTTGCCTCGCATAATGACTCGATATTCCATAATTTTTGGCCCCAGGCCGCATTTTCACTGTCGTAGCAGCGCAGTACATTCTTTTAAGAAATGGGCAATATCTCCACCCGCGTGATATTTGTCAAAATCGCGTTTTGACCATATCTTGGACTGTAAAGGGCCGTGTTATGACTGTTTCCGCACTCTCTGATCGCGCGTTATGTGAGTGTCTTTCCAAATTACCCATTGGAACGGAGTGTTGACAGGATCCTTTGTTAATATTAATAGATTGCTGTAGCATATACAGTATAGTGGGCTTCTTTTTTTTTTTATAAAGAAGTTCCATTATTGAACTTCATACTACATATATCTTGGATTTTACGGACTATGAAGTGCTTTGATTTAATGGCCGAGTGCCATTTAGATAACTTGTATCATATCTCGGTGGATATCTCTGTGATGTATATGAAAATCTGCCTTATGATTGCACCTACCTTCGCCATTACATGGTCTTGTGACAATTGCCAAATGTTCCATTATTAACAAACACTCTTAATGCAGTACCTGTACACTATTTTGGTGCAGGTTTTACCAAATGCACATTTTAGTTTTCATGCTGTGAAGTACATTATAATCATTGGGGGATCTGGGGGGTGAAGCCCCCCAGTTAAGTTCCAGCATCTCGAGTTAGGCTTCCATTGCTATTTGTTGTCATAAATTGTTTCCATTTGTTTGGTGTGTTGACGTCATGTCCAGTTGGTGGGATCAGGAGTAAACAAGCTATCGGGCATTCAGGCAGCTTTCTGTAATATCACTGATTAGGTATACAGTATTTCATTTGTTTTCCAATATTTTTTTTTTTTAATCAAAAATTAAATGTTAATCACCTGAGATGTGTCTAGTACAGTATACAGTAAAACCTTGATATAACGGACTTCAGTAGACTGGAATTCGCTTTTATCGGACTTGAGGACCTACTGGACGAAATTCCTATACATTCGACCCTCCATTACCCGGACTAAAAGGGCGAGAGACCAGTCCGGGAATGGCAAAAGTCCGGGAATCTCAAAAGTACTCACCTGGTTTACTCACCCAGTGTACTTACCCGGTAGGGCCCCACATACCATTCCCCGGACTATTACCATACTTTGTCTAAATTCTCCAATATTGTCCTGCAATTATTCTGATATTCCAGAGGATTCTGGAATGTAGGTTACCTATACCAGCAAAACTAATATACAGTACACAGTACATAAAATAATGACACTGACACAATAACATTAATAATAACGGACACAAGAGCGGTATTTTGCTAGCTACAACCCTAAGAATGGTTGTTTAGACAGTTGTTGATGAGAATGTGAAAGGTCAGAAGAAGATCAGAAAGATGAGGAAAAAAGAGGAAAGTAAGGAAGGAATGGAACACCACAAGGTGAACCAGCTACACTCATCAACTGACTGAGATAAACACACAATCAATCTTGGACCGAATCGGCAATTTTAATCTTTATCACCACGTAGGTTTGCACAGCTAATTATTTGAAATTCAGTCAAAAATTTGTGCTTAATTTAATTATTAATATAAAATCAGGATTCAGAGTGAAAATTTCTTAAAGTTAGCAGAATAGTTTTGCCTCAAGCCTAACTACTCGCCCTAACGGACTTTTGTTTTGTAATAAATATCGATTTACACTGCAGATACGTTTTTTTTGTACTCAGAATAAATATTTTTGCAAAACAGAAGTCTGCCAAGGTGTGCTGACGAAGGTAAACCAACCACATTCATCAGCTGACAGAGATAAACACACACTCGATCTTGGACCGAATCTGCAATTTTAATCTTTATCATCATATAGGTTTGCACACCTAATTATTTGAAATTTGGTCAAAAATTTGTGCTTAATTTAATTATTAATAGAAAATCAGGATTCAGAGTGAAAATTTCTTAGTTAGCAGAATTGTTTTCCCTCTAGCCTAACAACTTGCCTTGACTGACTTTTGTTTTGTAATAAATATCGATTTACAATGCAGATATATTTTTTTGTACTCAAAATAAATATTTTTGCAAAACAAGTCTGCCAAGGTGTGCTGACGATCTAAAAAGGGAAATACCCAACCACTGATCAGCTGACCGAGATATAAACACAGACGATCTGAAGGGGAAACATCTGCATATTTTAGCTCTGAAACCTAATTTTTTAATTAAATTATATTAAGTACAATTTTTTTAGCGGATTTCAGATAATGTGTATGAGCTACTGCGGCAAAAAAAAAAAAATATTTTCCAATGAAAAGTGCCGATTCAGTATTCAGTCTCACCGAGTCGGGTGAACTAAGTTGATTAGGAGTGGATCTCACTGAGTTTGTCCATAAGAAACTATATTTTTTAATTGCTTATGATTCAGTCTCACCGAGTCGGGTGAGCTAAGTTGATTAGGAGTGGATCCCACTGAGTTTGTCCATAAGAAAATATATTTTTTAATTGCTTATGATCATCCACTCACTTGATGTAGTGCTGTCTACTTCTTCCTTAGCCTTTGTCATTCTTTTTCTGTGCCTACCCTCCTCTCTTCCTATTTCTCCCATCTTTCCTGTCACTTTTATTGCTTTTCTTTCCTTTACAGGTGGCTTTACATTGAGTGACAAGCCAAATGGTTTTCTGTAAGCTAAGAAACCATTTACAACGCTAGGTGGTAACCATATAACCAAACCATACGTGCTTCCTACGTGTCAGCAAGTGGGTTTGTGGAGGGTTAGTGCCCCTCCCCATAAAACAAATAACTCAAAGTCAAATGGCCACCCTTTAAGGGATTATGGTATCTGGCAGTAGACAGATAGAATCTTATTGTGTGCAAGCCTTCCGTAAATTTTACTGTTATGCAGTAAACTATTTATAGTGGCATTTGAGAAAGGTAAGAGGCAAATGGGATATTACCACGAGTTAGGAACTGGTGGCGTGAAGCAGGTTGGTGGCCAAGATGCGTTTCATGTGTGAAAATATCTTCTTGTGTGTGTTACAAATGGCCTTTATCGAGTCAAAACCTTGCCAAAATTATACTGTGTTGTGTAGCAGACTGATTATTGTGTTATATGAGAGAATAATGGCCGGACTTTTGTGAGAATCCCGGACTTGTATGGGCATTTGTCTGGCATTTGATAATACAGTATTGTACGGCCTCAGCCCATGTCTGTTAAATCCGAATTCCGGGAAATAGGGGTCCGCCAAATCGAGGTTTGAGTGTATATCGGAAAAAGTCTGATAAAGCCAGAAGTAGTCCGGACTGCCTGACCACTTCCGCTGTGTTCACCACACTAAGGTAAATGAAAGACATGTTTATCAGTGTAAAAATTTGGTTTTATGCCTGGTATCCCTGAAGGGCTAAGGCGTTGCCTGTGGGTAGAGGACTTTTGGATTGGTACATGTAGCATTTTATGACCGGATGCCCTTCCTGATGTCTACCAATGACCCTTGGGTGGATTCGATCCTCCGATCCTTCGGTCAGAGCGGAGCGCTCTATCCCACTGAGCCATGGCTTCTACATATGTTTATCAGTGTACAGTACAGTATTATACCATTTCATTAATGTAGTGAAGTTATAACACAGTACAGTACCGCAATGGTAGTCAAAACATTTTAAAAACCATTCATGCAATATGGACTAAATTCCTATACTGTATATCGGAAAAAGTCCGATAAAGCCAGAAGCAGTCCGGACTGCCTGACCGCTTCAGCTGTGTTCACCAGAATAAGGTAAATAAAAGACATGTTTATGAGTGTACATCCTCCGACCCTTCGGTCAGAGCGGAGCACTCTGTCCCACTGAGCCATGACTGCTACACATGTTTATCAGTGTACAGTACAGTATTATACTATATCATTAATTTAGTGAAGTTATAACACAGTACAGTACTGAAATGGTAGTCAAAACATTTTAAAAGCCATTCATGCGATATGGACTAAATTCCTATACAGTAATCCCTCCACTGTCCGACATAATAGAGCCAAAGGCATGTCCGGACAGTAGTCTTGTCCCGATAGTGGCCCTGAAGTTCCAGCACTGGTCATTCATGACCCTAACCTAACCTAAATCAGAAAACCACCTACATACCTCCCTACCAGACATGCATAACACTTATTTAAGTCCTCTTTCACATAAATAATGCACACAAAGCATGAATTAACTGAATTTTAACCAAAAGATGATGATTTAGATGTGAGTAAGGCATAGGTGCTCACAACTTGCCAGCAAGTGTAAGTATCAGACATGGAAATCACTATGAAAATCACCCTTTCTCACACCATATGCATTAAATAATGGACACAAAGCATGAATTCATTGAATTTTAACCCCAAAATTATGATTTTGAGGTAAGGAAGGCATAGATGTTCATGAGTTGGCAGCTTAGTGTAAATAAGTATCGGACATGGCAGTCACTATGAAAATCATCATTTCTCACATCTTATGCACTAAAATATGGGATACAATGCATCAAATAAATAAATTATTACCAGAAAAAGAGTTAGGTATGGCAAAGGTGTTCACTGTTCACCAACAGCATCGGTCATTCCTGACCCTAACCTAACCTAAATCAGAAAACCACCTACCTACCTCCCTACCGGACATGCATAGCACTTCTTTAAGACCCCATTCACATAAATAATTGGCACAAAGCATGAATTAATCGAATTTTAACCCCAAAATGATGATTTTGAGGTAAGTATGGCATAGATGTTCATGAGTTGGCAGCTTAGTGTAAGTAGGTATCAGACGTGTCAATCACCATGAATATCATCATTTCTCATATCTTATGCACTAAAATATGGGATACAAAGCATCAAATAAATAAACTGTTACCAGAAAAAGAGTTAGGTATGGCAAAGGTGTTCACTGTTCACCAACAGCACCAGTCATTCTTGACCTTAACCTAACCTAACCTAAATCAGAAAACCACCTACCTACCTTCCTACCATACATGCATAGCACTTATTTAAGACCCCATTCACATAAATAATTGGCACAAAGCATGAATTAATTGAATGTTAACCCTAAAATGATGAATTTGAGGTGAGTAAGGCAGGGGTGTTCACGAGTTGGCACCTTAGTGTAAGTAAGTATCAGACGTGGCAATCACCATGAAAATCATCATTTCTCATATCTTATGCACTAAAATATGGGATACAATGCATCAAATAAATAAATTTTTACCAGAAAAAGAGTTAGGTATGGCAAAGGTGTTCACTGTTCACCAACAGCACTGGTCATTCTTGACCCTAACCTAACCCAATCTAAATCAGAAAACTGCCAACCTACCTCCCTACTGGACATGCATAGCACTTATTTAACACCCCATTCACATAAATAATTAGCACAGAGCATAAATTAATCGAATTTTAACCCCAAAATGATGATTTTGAGTGAGTAAGGCAGGGGTGTTCACCAGCTGACTACATAATGAACGTAAGGAAGAGACATGATTATTACTGAGAAAATCACCTTTTCACAGCCAATGCACTCAAATATGGGACACAAATCATGAAGTAAATGAATTGTAACCAGGAAAATTATGATTTAGAGGTGTGTGGGGCAAAAATGTTCACCAGTTGACTAGATAGTGAACGTTATGTAAGAGACATGGTAATCACTGAGAAAATCACCTCTTTCACAGCCTGTGCACTCAAATATGGGACACAAAGCATGAAGTAAATAAAATGTAACCAGAGAATGAGGATTTAGAAGTGATTATGGAAAATATTTGGCAGTTGACAATGTTTACTTACATGTCCATGATTGTTGTTTACTCCTTGTTTACCCCCACCTCTAAGGTTTTTTCAGTGGTCATAATTGGTCTTGAAGCATGTCCAGTAATCTAGTGTTTAACTACACTTAATCCTTAGCACTATGACTTTTGATTATTTAAACGAATGAAAATACCGCAAACGATCGGACAGCCATCCACTGTTCACGGGACTTGAGACAGAACTAGTAGGAGGGTGATTGGGCGGGAAGGGAGCTAGTCGACGCTTGCGGGAAATTCAAACTGACGTGGTTGGAAAAAATCGGATTTTTTTTTTTTTTTTTTTTTTTTTTTTTTTTTTTTTTTTTTTTTTTGGGGGGTTCGGCCATCAGCCCACGATGTCTGAATAGTGATGTAACCTGATAGTGGTCGTCTGGATAGCAGAGAGATTACAATTGGAAAAAGTCCGATAAAGCCAGAAGCAGTCCGGACTGCCTGACCGCTTCAGCTATGTTCAATAAGGTAAATAAAAGACATGTTTATGAGTGTACAGTGCAGTATTATTACTAGTCAAAACAGTTTAAAAACCATTCATGCGATCCAGACTAATGTCTGGTATATCGGAAAAAAAGTCCATATTTGGAGGGGGAAGTCCAGATGTTGCTTTTATCAGAACTTCGCATTTCTCGGAATGGTTTGGGCCCCATTTAGTCCGTTATAGTGTGGTCTTACTGTATACTAATTTTCCTTTGAGAAACTAGGTCTATAAGAAAACAGCTCCAATTATTGCCTCACTGTAATTTTTATTTACTGTAACCTGAAATGTTTGGGGACAATTGAGTCAGAGTCCGAATCGACCCATCACTCTCAGCAGTACCCCACCGCTGATGTCAACAAACATGCTGTAACTTCTTGCTCTTGAGTAACATGTTATTTTCTCATAATTTAGGTATCATGAGTTATACAGTCTTTTGTAACATAAACAGTATTTCTGCAGGATCTGGATATCATAAATAATTGTGAAAGATAGTCCCTGTCATGGTTAGGACAGGATATGAAAAAGATTAATGGTCTGAAGTAATGACTGGTGTGAAGCAAGGAAGTGTGCTAGCCCCATTGCTTTTTGTAGCAAATAAGAATGTGATCATTAAGAGGTATAAAGGAAAGTTTGAAGATCACAAGCAAGGAGATGCAGGCAATCCCCGATTTACGGTACCCCTAGATGCGATACCCCGGAATAGTGATGGGGGTAGAAATACCACCCTACCCTGCCTATGGTAGGCATACTCCAGGTTTTGCGATGGGTTTTGATTTTTTTTTTTCCAATTTTGATGTTTTAGACTTGAATTTTTTGTTTAGGCTGATTTATACACTGTTTTTAGAAAATGTGTTTTAGTCATGGGTGGAGTGAACATTGTTATTTGGGGTACAGATTCTCGCCCATCAGACGAGGTACAAAACTGTGGACAACTATGCGACTCAACAAAGAACATTTCATGTTTGACCATTGAACTGTCATCTAACCTGTCATGGAATACATAATAATAATTTTAAATAAATTTTAATAATTTGAAAACCATAGCAAGTAAATAATTCATGCATTGATGAAAACTGTGACATGAGTAAAAAATGTGTTTACGTTCGGGCTGTTCGAGGAAAAATGCTTTGAAAATACAAAGGAATTTCTAAATAAATTCTGGAAAACAAGAGAGAAGAAAAGAAAGGAGCTCAGCAACCAGAACAGTAGCTAAAACAGCATAAAGAGGGGCCTTTGGGCAGGCTATCCCGATTGCATCATCGATTGATAAATCATGTGTTTCCATTCGGGCTGTTCAAGGGAAAACGCATTGAAAATACAAAGGAATTTCTAAATAAATGTTGGAAAATAAGAGAGAAGAAAATAAAGGAGCTTAGCAACCAGAACAGTAACAAAAATGACCTAAGGAGGAGCCATTGATATGGCTATCCGGATCGCATCTTCAGGCACATTTCCTGTCAAAACATCAGTGATTCTCCGTCACAACAGTTCGCACCTTGGACAATTCAGCGTCCTTCATATTATTATTATGCATAACGGATGTTTATTTAATTGTCCCGGGACTGAATTATGGTCAGATGTATATAATGCCGCTGATTCTTTCCTGTTGAGTATGAATACGAGTTGGAGATCTCATTCTCCAGTGACCTTGACTGGGTACATGTGAGATGGGCACTGGTTTTAGGCTTTGATTAGCTTCTTTTTCAGCTGTTAGGCCATTTAGTTTGGCTTTAAAATTTTTTTGGACTCATTTGGGTGGGTTTAGGACTTGGTTGGGGGGGGGAAAGCCAAGGCTCAAAAAAGCATCCCAATACTTTACATGTTAAATCTACTCCGAGATACAGTACCCCGCCTAGCAATGGGTTGCATCATTAAACCAGGTGATGTCTGTATATTGGTCTATGCAGTTGACATAGCCTGTTGGACCAACAGTGGACTCCATGTGGCAAGAGCACTGATATGTTGAAGGGACTGTTTTGAAGAAGCAGGACGTAATATCCTATAGGAAAGACAGAAATTTTTACAATGAGAAAACAAGATGATGATGTGATTGAAATAGAAAATGAATGGGTTAAGAAAGCAGAGCTTAAGTATCTGGGATGCATATACTCACTAGAAATGGAGATAAGAACAAGAGAGAGAGATAACTGAACAAACAACCAAATTTAGCTGATTCATGTTTTCTGTATATCCCATTTCAAGCCAACCCAAACCTGCAAAATATGCTAACTCTCATTGCTGCCACAGCAGTCTGAACCCATAATTAATACCCCCAGAAATACGTTATTGTGTACAGAATTTCCCTAACAAAATTATGCTTGATTTAACAGAAATTTTCCGTTAAATAGGGCAGAAATACCGGGAAAGAAATAATTGAGTTATCTCAGGCTTCTGCTGCATCGGAGTTCATTAAATCAAGCATCTACTGTACATCACAGGTGATGAACATTTTATTTTTGGAGAGAAAATATTGAAGGGAACAAACAAGTTATACCTACTTTGTGATATTAAAGAAAGCCTCCTGAATGCCCCCAACAGCATGTATAGTGCTGATCCTGCTAACTGGACCTGATGTCAGTACTCTAAACAAACTCAAATGTACACAAGTTAAAAACCATAAATGGCAGTGGAAGTCTAACTGCAGAGGTGTTGAAACCTAGCTGGGGGACTCTGACCCCCTAGACCCCCAATAGATTGTAACTTACCTCACAGCATCTATCTGTCTATCTATCTGTCTGTAGCCCGACACCCTAATCCCGCAAAGGGTGGCCGCAGACAAAACGCCTCCAAGTCGCTCTGTCTCCCACCATTTGCCTACCCTCCCCCCATCTCACTCCCCCTCTCAACTCCATCCCTTCACCTCATCCTCTGTTTTCCAATCCCTCTCCCTCCCTCCACCTCATCCTCTGTTTTCCAATCCCTCTCTCTCCCTCCACCTCATCCTCTGTTTTCCAATCCCTCTCCCTCCCTCCACCTCATCCTCTGTTTTCCAATCCCTCTCCCTCCCCCAACCTCACCTGCATACACCCTCTTAGTCAGTCATTCATTCTCCATTCTCTCCACATGTCCAAACCACCTTAGTGTATTTCTCCTAATCTTCTCAACCACATCCACATCCACACCACAACGTTCCTTCACTTCTTCATCATTCATCAACCTGTCCCTCCATGTCACTCCACATGCTCCTCTCAAGTAACTCATTTCCACTGCTCTCACTCTTGACTTGCTCCACTCTAGCAAGGTCCATGCCTCGCTTCCGTACTTCAGGGTAGGGATCACGATACTATCATGCAGTGACTTCTTGACTTAACCTCCCTATCTCTCATCAATGCTTTCAGTGAACCAACAACTTTCCTTCCCTGTTGTACCTTTTCAAGTATTTCATCCCCCAAACTTCCATCCTTACTCATCACACTACCCAAGTACTTGAATGCACTCATATTCTCCATATCCTCACCATCCAACCTCAGTGTGCATTCTGTGACTTCATTCCTCTCAAACACCATAACTTTACTCTTGTCTACATTGACTTTCAGATTCCTCTTCTCACACACTGTCCAAAATTCATTCACCAAACCTTGCAACTCCCATTCATCTTCACTCAACAATACTGTATCATCAGCAAACAACAACACCAGAATCTTCCACATCTCACCCTCATTCATTAGAGCCACCCCCCCATCCACTGTCCTACCTTCCACCTCTTTTACAACCCCATCCATGTATATATTAAACAGCCATGGAGACATCACACAACCCTGTTTCAATCCCACATTCAGATCAAAGAACTCACTCAGCTCACCATCCACTCGCACAGTAGCCCTGGCTCCTTCGCACTTACTCTTCACAGCATGCAACAATTTCCCCTCCACTCCATGTACTCTTAATACCTTCCACACACCTTGCCTATATATTCTGTTAAAAGCTTTCTCCAAGTCCATGAAGGCAGCATACACTTTCTTTCCCTTCTCTAGATACTTCTCCACTAAACACCTTAGAACAAATATCTGATCTGCACACCCATTTCCCTTCCTAAATCCCCCTTGTTCTTCTCCAACTAACTCCTCTGTTATATGCCTAACCCTATCAATAATTATTCTACCATATATGTTTCCAGTCACACTAAGAAGGCAGATACCCCTATGGTTACCACATACTTCTCTCTCCCCTTTTCCTTTATATAAAGGAACAATTATACCTGATTTCCAGTCCTCTGGAACCCTTCTCTCTTCCCAGGCCAATCTACACAACTTCCATATCCACTCCACAACAATCTCACCCCCATACTTCAGCATTTCACCACACACTCCATCAATTCCTGGGGCCTTTCCCATCTTTATCTTCTTCATTGCTTCCACTACTTCTTCCCTACTGATCTCTTCCTCCCTCGCCTCACCTTTTCTTCTCCCAGCCATTCCCCAACCACTTATACTTGCACTGCTCTCACTCTCTACATTCAACAAATCCTCAAAGTGCTCCTTCCATCTCCTCAATTTCTCTCTCTTCTCCACCAGCAACCTGTTATTCCCATCTTTCACTCCCCTACTATATTCCCTTTCACACTGTCTTACTTTCTTTTACCTCCTTCCAAGACAATTTCTTACTTTTCCTTCATTTTACACTCAGATTCCTCACAAACTCCTCATCCACTTTATTCTTACTCTCCTTCACCAATCTCTGTACCTCTCTTCTCCAGCTTACATATACCTCTCTCTTCTCTCTCTCATCTTCTCCCCTACCTCAGCTCGCTGGCCATTCACTATATGCCTTCTTCTTTTGTTCCACAGCTCATTTCACCTCATCATTCCACCATGCTGTCCCTTGCACACCCCTGTATCTCCTCTTCACTCCACAAACCACCTCACACACTGCGCCTATCTCTTCCGTGAAAATCTTACATACATCTTCCATCCCTTCCATCTGCTCTAACTCTTACCTTCTCAATCTTTCTTATACTATGCTCTTATACTCTGCCATTTTCTCACTGTCTTGTAACTTCTCCACTCTTCTCACAGGAGCTGTTTCCTCCTGTCTTCCCCTTGGTCTCTTCACCCACTTTCTTTGCAGCGTTACCTTGGCCGTCACTAAGTGATGGTCTGAGATTCCATTCCCCAACCCTCTCCACACTCTTGCATCCAACACTCGTCTTCTCATTCGCTCATCCACACTCACGTACTCTATCATTGCCTTTCGTTCAACGAGTTCACCATCCATCCTGCTCATGACTCTCTATGTATACCTGTGGATCATCTCGTGCCGAAAGTAGGTGTTGGCTATTGCCAACCTCTTACCAGCACAGATGTCCACCAAGACACTACCATACCCATCCACCTCAGCTGGCACACCCCACTGACCAACCACTCCATCCACTTGTACATTCCCAACTTTGCCATTCACATCTCCAACCAAAAACACTCTCTCGCTCCTCTCAAACTTGCTCATACACGCTTCTACACTTGCCCAAAACTCATCTTTCACTCTTGTCACTCAGCTCTCTGTCAGCGCATATGCACATACAATCACCCAAGCTTGTTTACCTACTTTCATCCTCACCCATACAATCCTTGCACCCACTGTTCCATACTCTCTTATATTCTCCTTCCACTTCTTGTTTATCATCAGACATACTCCCTCTCTTCCCCTCTCATCCTCATTAACTCCCGCACATGTTCCTAAACTGTGTTCCCATTCTCTCACCCTTTCACCTTTCCATTTAGTTTCAGTCAGTCCACATGCATCCACTCTTGCATCCTCAAGCACCTGAGCAATCTCATTCACTTTCACTCCATCATTCACTCCTCTCACATTCCATGTCCCAACCCTCAGACTGTCCTTTGTCCTTTCCTTGGTCATCAACATATGGTCCATCCTGGTCCGAGACGCTCTGTTTGCTTATTTAGTTAGTTCTTTTTACGAGGTGGGGCACTAGCCCACCACCAACCCTTTTAGTCACCTCATACGACAAGCAGGGATACTGGGGGAGTATTCTTGAAACCCCCCTACCCCTGGGGGGGGTAATGAGTAATTTGATCACTAACTTCACAGGTGGTCATTGCTTCAAGATATTGACTGTATATATTTGTAGCTGTGTGGCTACCTTTAAATAGCACTTTTGAGCGTCCACTTCAAAATGTTATGTGATGCCAGTGTAGCTTCGCATCTGGCAACTGGACCATAGATCATTGGTTTGGCAGATGCTCTTGGCTTGCTTCATCTGACTGGATCTCAGTTATAACTGACATTTTTCATGCAGCAGCTCCCTTGAAATCTTTTTCCTGTCTGGAAGGTGGTAGCATGGGTCAAGTGTATGTAGTAATTGCTGGAAGGGTTTACTCTCAACAATACGTAGCAGCATCACGTATTGGCTAATAAATATAATTAGTGCATCAGTTATTTCAGCCTGATGAGGATGTGAGGGCTTATATTTGGGGTCCATCTTTGATGTTGTGCAGAATGAAGCAATTGACAGCTGGGAAATAGACATGGCTTGCTCAGCTTTGTGCCTGCTCAGTAGATCTTCATGTTTTCTCTGGAAAAAGAAATCGAGGAATATAGGACTAGACCAAGTTGTCAAACTTATTTAAATTTTAAATGTCCAAATGTCCTTCATATATTTAGTTTTACGTGTTGTATGAAGTTCTGTGCAAATTCCCATACGTAAATGAGAGTAGTTGTACCTTAACATGCTTAACAAACGAAGATGTCTTGCCATGCCCAGTGACTTCTGTACCACATTCACTGCACTGAACCTTAAAGCTGGTCTTCTCATCTATATTTGTGGGTAGATCGAAGAAATTGGCCACACTAGATTTAGATGCCATGCCTTCTTATGTTCAGAGAGTACAAACTGATGGCAACAGGCAATAATCCAAGCTTCTCATCTCTTAAAATCCTCCAGGCTACTAAACTATTTCCAAGGAGACAGTGTCACGGCTGAAGTCAGGATTACCAGGTGGCCCAGCTGGGAGTCGACAGAGCTATCAATAAACTTTCAAACTCTCATACACTTTTTTGGATTTGACATTTTCTACTGTTGACATTTTTTTTTTTTCCCCCCCCCATAAGAAAGTTCAAGAAAAATGTACAGAAGAACCCCAAAATTTGTACACAATTCGCTCCTGGAGGCTGTACGAGTTGCGAATTGTTCAAAAACGAATTTTTTTTTCCATAAGAAACAATGTATTTTGCATTAATCCATTCTTTAGTATGGAGGAAACAGTAGATTTCGCCATACCATAATGAATGGCAAGATCGGAGACATGAGTTTCACTTTCAAACTTTGCAATGAGTTCTTTTTTTCAGCTCAGTTGTTGTTCTCACTGCTTTTCTTTTAGCTCCATCTGACTCACTAATCTTCTTAGGGCCCATGATTATGTACAATTTTCTACCGAAAATACATAATTTATCACAAAGTTTCATGGAGCATATATGACTGATGTGTAGCTGGCAGAAGACAATGAGGGACTGGCGACCACATAGCACCTACCATGCTGCATCTCTTAGTGCGAATAGCGGGTTGCCGTACGAAAACTGGGGCGATTTTTGGACAAAAAAAGCTGCACGAAAACCACGTTGTATGAGTAGAGAGGTGTACAAATTCCGGGGTTCCACTGTATGTTGTTTTGGAAAACACCAATATTTTGGAAAGCAATTTTTGACCAAGTCTGCCAAAATTGGCATCATCTGGCAACCCTGGCTGAAGTTAGTGCTGACCTGATGCAGGAGCTACATGTTCTAGACCTGTTCATTTCATGATCTTGGTGCAGTAGCCAATACTGTCTATCCCACATGTTCTAGACCTGTTCATTTCATGATCTTGGTGCAGTAGCCAATACTGTTTATCCCACAAGATTTAAGACTCTAAAGAGTGATTAGACATATTAAATTCTTGATCCTGGTGCATTATCCTGCAGTTGGGGCTGAAGTTATCCCCTTGGCTCTGAAGGTGAAGCAGAAGCCCTTACAAAGTTATGAAGCCGAAGCCATAGTCTTAAGCTTCATAAAGCCAAAGTCGGCTTCAGCCTCATGTCTCGCACTAGCCAGTTACAGGACAGCAGTGTTTAAACCTCCATTTTGTCATTTGGAAGTGCTACATGCCTTGAGCACAGTTACACTAGTTACTTGTATTTGGTTTGGAAACTTAAAGACTAACTTCAAAATCTTCTTCCAGGATGTGTTTTTGATGGTTCGGAGGAAGAAAACAACAATCTTCACAGATGCAAAAGAAACCACAACAGTTAAGGAGCTCAAAAAAATAATCCAAGGTATTTCAGAGAAATTCTTGAAAATAGTATGGTACTGTTTGATGTATTTACTTATTCAGTCCTGTGATGTCCATTCCTTGTATGTAGACATATAGGGTATTTGATTTTTTTTTTTATATATATAAAATTAAAACTGTGTTAAGTGGCCCTAAGATGATTAAAACTAAAGACTTGACTTTTGTACAGAATTATATTACTGAGAAGGTGTAAAAATTCATTAAAAATTCTGAGAGTACATTATGAGGAACACATGTTGATATGGGCAGCAGATGAGAAGGCTTCTTTTCTGGTAACTAAACCCTGTATCAAAAGGCCCAGTCCTACTCTCATGATGGTTGCAGGTTTTGGAGTGGTAGGACATCAGAACAGTTATACAGTAAACCCTTGATAAGCCGAACTTTTAGAAGCCGGAATCTTCAGTTAGCCGAACTCAGGCCGAGACCACGTATGAAAGTAGGCCGAAATGCAAAAGTAGGGGGAGAAATGGCGCCAAGTGGACTCGTGGCGCCAGTCTGCTGCTTGCTTTTGGAGGCGGTAGTTGCGCCATTCTTACTGTCATTTACTGCTGAACAGTGCTCTCCTTTTGCCTTCTGCCTTGCCATGGAAGGTTCATAGCTTAAAAGAAGTGATATTGGCACCTCTAGTCGTAAAGGAATGAAGCTAAAAAAAAAAAAAAATGTGCGCGTGTGACAGTGTAGTGATCATGATTAAAGTTCAGTACTATTATTACTGAAAGTGTTACATTATAGTCTGTTAGTGATTACATTTAAGTGTAGTTCTTAATATAGAGTGAAATAAATACTGGGTACTGTTTAGAATTTACGTTAAAGTATGAACTAACCCACCTTCACCAACTCTGTCTCCAAAACAAAACAAACTGCCGAACTTCGAAGAATCTACTGCCTCTAACGAAAGGTGTTACACTGCAGTCTATTACAGTGATTACATTTAAGTTTAAATCTTAATATAGAGTGAAATAAATACTGGGTACTGTTTAGAATTTGCGTTACAGTATGAACTCAACCACCTCCACCACCTCTGTCTCCAAAACAAAACAAACTGCCAAAGAATCTACTGCTTCTAACGAAAAGTGTTACACTGCAGTCTATTATAGTGATTACATTTAAGTTTAGTTCTTAATATAGAGTGAGATAAATACTGGGTACTTTTTAGAATTTACGTTCAAGTGTGAACTCCACCACCTCCGTCTCCATAACAAAACAAACTGCCGACGATCTTCTGCCTCTGACGAAAGGCAAATTATGTGCACTGAATTCTTTCTTTTTTGTCTTTATTAATTTATACACTGTATATGCTCCTTTACTTTAGTGTTAAGAAGACAAGTAATAAGTATTGTTATTGCAATTTGGGAGGGTGAAAATCCATCTCCAACACACGTTACCGACAGTCGGTACTGCCTCTGTGAATGATTTTCTACCAATTAACCACTTCAGTACTGTGACGTCTATTTCTACTTTATTTACGCTTCCTCCAGCCGATTTTATGGCACTCAGGACTGGACTCACATACTGAAGGGGCTAACGAAGGCTGTACCAACCCCGTGCACTTCCACAGATCCAACCTACACTGACTAAAATTGTCTGGTGGCAGCAAGAACAAAATGAAAATACACCCAGCACTGAAGGGGTTAAATGTATATTAAATGCACTATATTGTTTTTTGTCATAACTAATTTATTTATATATACTTCTTTAATTTAGTGTTGAAAGGACAAGTAATAGGTATTGTCTTAGCAATTTTGGGGGTGATAATTCGGTAATTTAGCAATTTTGGGGGGTGAAAATTCGGTAAGCCAGAAAATTCGGTAATTCGAACCAGGTTAGAGCCCCATATAGTTAGGCTTATCAAGGGTTTACTGTATAACCACAGAACAGTACTCATCTGTTTACCAGGCTAATTCAGCCTCCACGACTAACACTACATATCCTGATTAAAAATATATATATATATATACAGTAGGTGCGGAAAGTATTGACGTTTTTTTGCCGACATCATTCTTTTTCGCGTTAAGTGAAGTAGGGTCAATACTACCCTCCCCTGTGATGCGAAATGAGCTGACGCTTTTTCAACGGCACCTGGCAACCCTGCTTGATAGGTTTGGCACCACAGAAGCAGGCTCAGTAATGTTTGGCCAGCCACAGGAGGAGGATTGTCTATGTGTGTGATGCCCCATGAGGGCATGTTTTGACTCAAATAACACAGTTATTTGGTTACCTACCACATTCTCATCATGCCTAAAGTAACCACAAGCAAGGACAAACGTGTGGAAGTGATGACTTTATACAAAGCTGGCCACAAACTCCCATTTATTGCAAATCAGATGGTGTTAGACTGAGGACAGTGCAGAGTCTGGTGAAGCGGTTCAAGGACAGTGGGGAGGCCATTCCTCCCACTCCACTTCCCAAGCCTGGGAGACCTCGTAAGACAACCTTCAGGACCCGTCAGCTGATCTCAAGGCAAGTTAGCAAGGATCCAAGGCTAACAGCACGGGATTTAAAAGAAAAGAACCCACAGTTGCTGGCAGATGTGTCTGTCAGAAGTGTGCAGCAGCTGTTGCATGACGATCTGGGCTACAGGAGTTTTTGTGCTCGTAAAAAACCACTGCTAACTGC